>WEDG01010795.1:0-26569 GCA_017591395.1 Schistocephalus solidus | reverse complement strand
CAATTGCAATACCACCACGGCTGGGATTGTCAATAAAGGGAGGGGAAATCTCAGCTCATAACCTCTTAATGCTGTGCAAACCACGGTCCGGCAACCGCATTTCTGAGAACCAGACAATGCCCACATTGTACTATACCAGCGCTAGGGGCAAGTCTCTGTCCGGATAAAACTTGCACCAGCTTCGAAAGGCAGTCCATTTAGCGGACAAAGGTCGTGGAAGCCGCTCCGACACCGGCCACCAAACGGACGCGCAGCCTTTGAAATCAATGCTCAACGCATATTTTATTTGGTGCAAAACGGCGTCCTGTGCAGACAAATTCGGACCATTTTGAAAAGTCCACTCCAACCGTCCGTTTTCCCGGAAGATGAGGATAACCCTGAGGCCACAGCACCGGCAAATAAACAAGGCGACTGTTATAAGGCCCTCTAAATTTTATCGTATGAAGTATTGAATTACACACAAATTTTCCTTGGTCGACCAACTAAGGAGACTCACAAGACAGATCGAGCGTCGCACGCGACGATGTTCACCGTGTGCCCTGCAGCATCGAAAGCGCAGGACGGTAACTTGCGCTCAATTCTATGGCGATAACAGACGTTTGCAGCATCTACCCCACCTTTCCCCACCCACCAAGTTCAGATGGTAAGAAATGTCAAGACGACTTCAAATGGCCTGGGCACAGTGACTGACAAAGCTAAACAACCCGTCTAACGCGTGCCACTGAGGACCATGTTCCAAAGACACCTACCAGGTTTTACGTGGAGCAAAGGAGGAGGCTGGGATTCCACCTGAGTTAGGGGCGCCACAGAGGGGTTCATCGAGCCCACTCTCTGCCCTCCAGACAGTCACCCCACGTACACACAGCAGGACTAAATCCAAGCGAGTTATCCCTTCAATTGACAACCCCAGCCGTGGCTTTTAGTGCATCAGCTTGATTATACCGAAGCGTGCGTAAATTTATGCAGGAGGCTGCAACGTACCAGACAAGACCGACGAAAGGACGGAAGCTGGAGGAAGTGGTTGGTTCAGATTTGACAACAAGCTGTGTCCTGACCAATATCCGGAGCGAAAATGCCCTAATTAGCTATTTCACTCAGCTTTTGGCCATTCTAAGATCTCGAGAGGTGGCCACTTTTCGAGATAGTTGACATCCTATAACGGGTGGGTTAGACAGACGCCTCACCAGACATGTCTAACTATTACAGTAGGTCGAATATGAATACTGAGGGCTCCCTTTCACCCCCCATGGAAAGCCACCGAAAGAACGAAGTTCCGTAAAAAAGACATGTTCTGAGAGCACCAATTCAGAAATTGTTCTAGCAGACAGAACGGCATCCAAGGTACATGCGCTTACTCTGTGCGTAAACAATGAGGCATCTGCGGAAGAACAAAGTTATCTGACGTCACTTTGCCGAAACGATGAGCTATATGTCAAGCGAAAATCCTGATTATCGTAGGTCCAGTACGAAAGACTAGTTGAAAACGGGAAAAAAGTGAGAAATTAGAACAGCCGGCCGAGCTCTGTCCGTCCAAAAACCTCTTTTCAAACCATTACATACTTATTTGCAATTGAAGAGGATGTAGAAGAGCGTATGCAGGCACGACATTACCCAAACCTCAATAAGCCTAGCCTGATACACGAAAGATGGCAGTTAATAGATCGACTGAAAGGCTAAAAACCCACTAGTGGGATTGGGAACTGGTGGTAAATACGATAAGTTACAGCTGAATCCTATAACTGGTGGTCTGAAAGTCGAATAAAGGCACACCGATAGTAAAAAGCACGAATGGGACTCGGAATGGAGGCCAAAAGTATCAACATAAACGGTCGAATTATATATTTATAGGCCCACGCGAAGAGGTCGCGGAAAGGAAGTGAAAGGCAATGAAAGACCGTCCGGTCATTCCCTCCTCTTTTCTGAGGAAGTGCGCTGTGGAGGAACACAACTGAATCAATTGTCCCGATTTTCGCAGTGCTTGACCCTTTCACAGGTCGATACAAAGGGCGATAAAGCGACAGAAGGGCGTGAATGCGAAGTGCGAATGCACTCAATGTACAGCGTCAGTATACACGAGGGGCGAAGTGACATTAGAGCAAGAAATTACCTCATCAGAGGTACAAACTGGCAGCAAAGACAATGTCCCGTTTTATCAGCAGCATCAAGCTAAATGAGCAAAAAGGCAAAATAATTAATAATTATTTCGTGCCGATTGAAACAGCAGGAAAACAAATTTATTCAAACGAAAAGTACGCAAACTTTCAGGTTGTACAGGCGGTTGGACAAAAACTTCTCTACACAGGCATGAGGCAGGCGTACTGCAAAGGCAACTACAAAAAATAGGGCTATATAAAGGCGAGGAGTTGAAGGCCTCAAGGACGCCTAAAGCACGTGCGGGTATGCGGGATCCGCGGCCTTAGCAACCTACCACCATGAGTCGCATGGGCGTCACTAAACCGATAAATGACCAACACTAATTCGCCAAATCCTGTCCGCAAAGCCGGCTGGATGAAGGCTACTTCGTAGCTATGGTGTTGCTTGAGGGGCACCGCCATTGCGCCCCATCTGCCGCTTTTCTCGTTTTCGCGTTAGTAAGGGGGAAGAAAAGGGAACAATGCCAGTCAGTTGGATGCATTCGACGGTCGGAAAGGGGACACGCGTGCACATGACCATCACTGGGATAATCGTCGCAAGCGGGCTCTGTCATGACTCACACAACCACCGTCGTCGTCACCGGCCGAGCAGGGTGGCTCCCCAGGTCGAGGAGTGCATCTCCCTGTCCCCCGAACCCCCCAAGCGCGTAGAGCGCGCGCACCCCGGCCACATCTCCGCGCTGGGCGTTTTGGTCGTCCATCCTCCGCTCACAGGCGAGGCTAGATAGCCAATTGGCACGCCCGCGGACCAAGAGGCAGCCACTAAAGGTGCTCTCCCCGCACGCCCGCCATACACGTGAGCCGGATCGCTGTTCTGCTTTGTCCAACCCCTCCCCCAAAGCCCACAAGAAGGCCCGACGTTCTCGGAGATGACACTCGCCTTTAAATGCTCAGAGTCGGAAAAAGGCGTTCACGGAGAGGTATACTGATTGACTGGATAATTCAGACAGACTAGACAAGCATCTTCAGACACCGGAGTAGTTTTCAGCTAAAAGAGTACTCTAATAATTCCACGTTGCAAGGTTTGCGAATTGCGCGCATCACTGTGCCGGTTGTGAGTAAAGTAGAGCACCCAATGATACTACAAATGGACCTCTCTTCTTTGAGCATCTTCCGCAGACCGTAGGCCAGCGGACGACCAAGATAAGCCAGGGGTGTCCGAGGAGTCTTGTATTATGCTGAGGCTCAAGAACTGAGAGGCTAAATAGGCAAGAAAAGCTGCCTATGAGGGGATGAGATCTCAGAAGGAATAGTTTTGTCGGTAACACTTTTGGATGGAAACGGTAGGGTAGGGATGTCTCGTATGGCAGCCTAAAGCAGGACACGGGAATAAGAACTATTCTACCCACTTAAAACAGGTGGCCTTACGGTAAATTTCCGAGAGGATAAAGTATTTCCGTGTGATAACGATAAAACTAACCCTACCATAAAACTAAACGATCACCTAATCTTAACCCTAGACCTGTCTAAACTTCAACCGTACGAGTTGCGAAACTAGCGCCAACCCTTTAACCCTAATCATGACCCTATCCCCTACTCTGACCTTAACCTTAAAACTTCAACCTAACCCTCACCTTAATCAAAACGTAGAAATCGATCGTGAATTTGCATTGTGGGCGGTTCCTTTCTCCCTCAGGCACGGCCATACAAGCGTACCTAACACGGCAGTGAGCAATGCAGGAAACAAAAATAACGGCACATAAAGCATAGGAACACCTCAGATTAAAGACGGATATGTGACTACATAGATGCGCGTAACCCTCGAAATAAATATCTGTACTTGAATCGACAACACGGTTAGATAGGCTTTCCGTCGACAAGGGGAGCAACACATCAAAGGGATATCAAGGGGCAAATGTCAAGAAAGATAACTAAAGCGTTTCCTGGTGGCCTAAAGGAAATGCTTTTACGATGCATCAAAATCCAGGGAAAATGTGCGGATGCGAGTATGCGTCGCAGATGACCAACAACTGTCGAGCAGGCGAAAAGAGCAGCGTTTATTCTGAAAGGCCCACTGAACACGGAAAACATCAGCCTAAAGCGCCGGGAGCAACTGGTGGACCCTGAGATAGGCGTGGTTTGTAGTCGAACCGAGTACTTTTGAGCGCGTACCCTTCCGGAATAGAGGGCAGTGCGCGGAGACAGATAACTCTGTAATGACACGAGAGCAAGAGACCGATGTAGAAGCCGGTCATAGAATCCGCCATAAAGTAACCTGCAGGCTACAGACGCTTTGAGCGAAAAACTGACAACTTGAGGAACTTGTTTTCCATCAGTATTCCCGGCCACCTTGACGGCGCTGTGCATTTGGCGCAGGAGCTCCTCAACCGTCGCATAACGGATCACACCCTGCTCGTAAACGGTCGTCATCTGACGAGAGCTGCACAAGCTGACACGCTGGTGAACGCACAAGCGTCCATCATGTCGCCGTTGAAGCGTGAAAGGTAGGCCTCAATGTCATCCTGGCCCTGGAGGGTCACGCGATCACCCTTCAGAGAGACCGGTGCCAGAGGACTCTCGTCGACTCTCCAATACCACCTGCGCAAAAACGTGCCATTGGCCTGGGCGGAGGACGAAGTTAGAAGACAAAAGCATAAAAAGGAGAACAGTAGTGAAATCTGCACTGAACTGTGAGTTCAAAACCTAAGTGGCTGAGTGAGGATACGCTCGAGTCACACCCGCAAAAGGTGGGCGGGAAAAAAGACTCGCAGATGATTGAAATTCATCGACCTCAAGAACAAAGTCATCAAGTCCGGACTATCAGCTACTCACTCCTCCCTTACCTCAGTACCGCAGGTTCGACAAAGCTGAGAGACATTTGGCGACGAGCTTAAACACAGCAGCTGACCGAGTATCGAACGGACGTGGACACATGCCATGACACGGCTAGTTTCAACAATGACAGATCAAGCTTCTCAAACATGGCGCGGGACACTGAAAAGACAACCCATACCCGGTTTCGCCCACCGGTTAGAGCGGTCACCGGTATGTAGCCCCTGCGCTCCAGAACAGCAGCAGGCACTAAGTAGGGATTAGAAGGAGAAATGTCACGCAGTTACACATAAGGTGACACTGTCAACCATCTAGACTACTGGTACACTCCGTTGTCGCATATTCAACCGCAGGAGTTTTAGCTGAAGGCCGACGGGCGACGCTAAATTAGCAAATTGAGCCGTCACGGTGTTAGTCAAGTGATCTATCGATTTCCATACCGGCGGCCAGGACAGGTGCTTTGCTGATATCGTCGCTGACAGCCGGCGTCTGGCTAGATAGGAGTGGCCCGCAGTTGGCAAACCAACGTGCACTACCCTATAACCTTCTAATCTTCTTTCCTACTGCTTCAGGTCTAATACCGACAAGAACGTTTTATGCGACCCAACTCAGGGAACAAAGGATAGGTCGAGCGTGAAATACGCGACCAGTATTACACAACGTAACCCTAACTCTATTTATTGTGCTCGTTAGGGTTAGCATTCGTTAGCAGGGTTAGTAGGGTCACTAATACTTTTGTTGGCGGTGAGGATAGAAGTACCGGCTCAAATGGAAAAATCCCAAGCGGCGACTATTAGGAAGCCATAGCGGTTTCAAGACGCATAAGCTTTTACTTTGAGGAATGAAGATTGCGCAGAGCGAGCCTCATTCTTATCCCGATCCAGGGTTCGGATAAAAGTGGGTCAGTTCAGCTAGGAATTATATCGCGCATATTGGTCGGCGTATGGTAAAAAGCCATCGGATCTCGAAATCCGCACACTTGTCGGAGCGAACAAACTATTGTGCGACTCTACTAACCCGGTAGTGAAGACGCTAACCTTGATGAAAGCAAGGATAGGGTAAGGATTAAGTTGAGAGCTCTCCTTTTCTTCATTTTAGCCCCATCCATAAAATCCTATTACCACCGATCCCGTATTAGAACGCTTACATATCCTTTGTTCTCAGAGTTGGGTCCAGATATTACGTTCTTGCCCTCAATACCTATCCAAGCTCCGCTTTAAGATCATGGTGAGTATAGTACTTTAATTGCAAAAACCTCACAACGTCAAAAGCCAGGCCTATTCAAAATGCAGTAAAATACACTGACCTTGATGGTCTGCAGGGCGGCTTCCATGTCCGGCTGTAGTCGCACTCCACCTCCTTACTGGTGGACTTCTCGGCCACAAAACAGGACAGAACACCGGGCCAGTTGTTCAGGAGTCATATCACTAAAAACCGTCCAACAGCAGCTCCGTGAGCATGAGTTCGTCACCAGTGGAGAGTCTCACAGGCGATTCGACCTTTCAGGTGTATGACATCATCCTCTGAGCAGAAACCCAAACGCCGGGAGGACGCGTTTACGAGATATTAACTCGTCCAGCTGAAGGAGAGACTCCCTTTTTGCTTAGCTCCTGCTAGCTGACGTTAATTCGGAGAATTTCTGAGGAAGGAAAATTAAGCAAAGAGGGGGTTAATAAGGGTGGGAGAAGGCAACTGCAACGCTATAACTTTCATATGGACTACGAGCAGGGAGGTGGGGGTTACATGAGGAATGATCAGAGACCCCTTACAGGTTGACCGAGCGCCAGGTTTTATTATTGATCTGGATCACATCTGTAGTGACGTGAATAAAAACGCTTGCGACGGGTAACGAAAAAGCCTTCAGGCTGAAGAATGAAAGAATGCAAGAATAAAGCCAACTACAAAAGTAAAGAGTGACTGTTAATAAACTATAGGGTCGGTGGGGAAACAAACCTCGGCGCGTTTGCCATAAGTATGAACGAGGTATTCGAGTTTAGGGTGCTGACTCAGGGGATTGAGCTTCAAACGGGCGTCGAGGAGTTGAATATTCTAAAGGCAAAAAAAGTAAATTTTAGAAAAATGCCGTTCGTAGGCTTCAGGACAAGCAGAAAAAGTCGTCTGAACATGCCGGACATGGCGCAGCCACCCCTTCGTACTAAATTTACAAACTAAATTGTTCAAGGTGGGGACAACGACAGGTTAAAGTGGCCGATACGGGGGATGTTTAAACATCATGAAGATGAGTAGCCGATCAGCTGAGATAGCAGGATTGTAAGGAGAATAACATTATAAAGTTGAAGATTAGCCAAATTACCGAATCATCTGTCACAGAGAAGGAGACACGATCACTAACCTGACGTTTCGGATTCTGTCTCAAACACATCTTCAAAGACAGTCGCACAGTCGAACCATTTGTATTCCTGCGTACGCCTGCACTAAGGTTACATAAAGTCAAACGCTAGGTTACACAACAGTCCTGTGCTCGGCTATGTATACATTGGTAGATGCAGAGCCATCCGACATGGCCGTTGGTCCATCTTGAAGGATATTTTCACTCATTTTTGCGGTTTGTGCGAAATAACTTGTTACAACTAAACTGAAGACACGATTCTTCCCTAGACAAGCAGTCCTCGACGAACTGGCCGATCGGGAATCTAGTTTTCGGGCGGAGGGGGGACTCAGTGTTCTTTCAAACAAAACATACATCAAAGCAGCTAAAAAAATTTGCATTTGTGCAAACACTTCCTTACTGATCTAATACAAGTGACAGTTTAAAAAAAATTGAACGATCAAAAAAAAAGTAAATGATATATCCGGAGAAATGAGCAGAGAGGGGGTTAGTCGGAGGCCATTCTGTGTTAGGAGGCGGTACAGCTAAGTTATGTGGTAAAAACGATGCCTCGGAGTTAACCAAAGAGGGTCGAACCGCAGTAGTTGTGTGAAGAAATGAGGAGAGCAAGGGTTACTGAGGCCTGAGCTAAAGAATTGGGAGTAAATTGACTGCGAAAATGGTTGAAAGACATAGGTTTCCGAGAACAGCCATGAGTAAGACAGGAAATCGAAATATCTACTTCTGGCTCATTTGCCGCCGTAAGTTAGAGGCCATATATTCCCTCCTCTCCAGTCGGAAAAACCCTGGGATCTAACTCGGACCGTTCCGTCATCAAGCGAACACTTTAGTTATTCGTTGATGAACGCTCACCGATCTTTAACGGAACTCACTCATGACGCCCTGCTTTGGGGCTCATTCTCGAGCCCCGCTAGCAGCTGCATAGCGGCTAGTAGAAGAAATAGTAGTAGAGGCAGATTAACAATGCCGATAAAGACAAGAAAAAGACCATTTATGGATCATTAGCCGTCTTCAGCCAGCCATACCCAACCCCAGGCTTGAACCCGCAACCTGTTGATTAAAAGTCGAACGCTTCAACCATTTTCGGCATTGTTATTCTGCCTCTACTACTACTTGCCACTATGCGGCTGCTGACAGGGTTCGAGAATGAGTCCCAAGGCAGAGCGGGACGAGTGAGTTCCGTTAACGATCGGTGGGCGTTAAAAAACGAATTACCATATTCCTAATGCAACCGACAAGACCAAGAACCCGTGGATCAATGGTCAGAGCATTGGACTTCTAATCAATAGGTCGCGGGTTCGATCCTCGGGTGGGGCACCACCTGGGGTTACATATGGCTGGCTGATGACGGCTAATGAGCCATAAATGGCCATTCCAATCTTCCTTGTCTTTCTTGGCATTGTTATTCTGCCTCGAACACTTTAGTATTGGGTCACGCGCTCGCGTCCTGCCGGTTATCATCGTGAATAGTCAAATTCACATAGAAAGTTATGCGTGAATTCGAGCTCAAGTGCCCTGTAGGATAGCTTGTTGTAGTTTGGAGGTAAAGTTGGAGAGCTCCAGTGAGTGCAAAACCGCATTACATGTACTGTGGACAGTTTTGGTAAATGCCGAAATAAAATACTAACGTAAGTTTCGCAGATTATAAATAAAAAATATGTGCTTTAGCTAACAGACCACATTATGAGAAACAATTGGTTCACAAGGTACAGCGCACCAATGGTGAAGCAGTTAGCGGTGTCCTATAAACGAAAAACTTTCTATCAACTTCCGTGCTGAGGAAAACGACATATGCATCGAGTTTCCATAACTAAAATTTCCACCCCGAACCAGTAAGCAAGTCATCGCTGACTGTGAATGAGGGATGCATGGTTGTGAGCCCGAGTTGGTGGAGGCAGAAAACAATGGTGAACTGAGATCAATTCAAGCCTTCGAGGAATAAATACTTTATTTTAGTCTCGAAAATATGTATAACAAAAACGACCGAGAACACAGAAAAATATCCTGCCCTTTTCACAAAATTTGTGAAAGTGCATGGATCCTGCAAATAAGATGATTGTTGTTCGTGGACGTGGTGCGCTTTAAATACACATGGCAGTTTCCACGTCACAAGAAACAGCGTCCACCGAGTGCCCCACGGCATGAACACAGCACTGAAGACCTACGCGTAGAGCAATTTAGTGGTAAACTTGCGCAACATCTACCATACTCCCTTCATCCACCCTGTTCCGATCGCAAGATAATTTCAAGACGGCTGGAGGTGGGCGCAGGCGCAATAGATACTAAGTCAGACAGCCAGTCCACTCGTACCACACACAGGATCCGATACCCACTACATGTACCAGGCTGCTGTAATGGCGGCTTGGATTCCACATCAGGCAGAGTGCTACAAAAATCACATGGCGAAGGGGTCATTACAGCCCGCTTTTCAATCAGTTGGCAGCTTTCTAAGCCACGACTGTTAGCATGTCGTAATAGATTAAAACGCTTCCGATTTATTATAGCGAGGAATGCGCTTACACGGCATGAGGATGGGTTCTCCAGTGTCGGACTAACTCACTCTTCACCCTCGCATACACCAACTGACTGTCTGAGCCTATCGACTAGAGGCTAGTGTTAATCTCCAAGAGGAAGTTGGTCCCTAAAATGCCATTGGTTCTTGGCAAGCACAGCCAGGACGAACGACAACCATAATCAAGTAAGGAGATGCAACAGCAGGAGCTTCTTCGAGATACTGGTGGACGCTCAACCAAATAGGAAAGGGATAATAATACTACTTTTCAGTACCTATTTGTCCAGGGACTGCTCATTATTGCCGAACAAATTTATGCATTCTACCTAAGCCTATGTCCTATTTAGAGGGAAAGTTCGGGCCAACCTTTCCTTTAGACAGGAAAAATATAAAAAATCAGGACCAATCAAGCGGCCGCAGCCATAGCTAGTAACTGACCTCCAGACATTTTATGAGCTGGCTGTCTCGCACGCCGAGATCATCAACCGGGTGCAAAACTGGAAGGTTACCGTCCAGTTTATTTCTCGCCCGCGAAATGCCCTCCCAGAATTGGAGTCGCAGGGCAGGCAGGAGGCGAGTAAACTTCTCTGGCAGAGAGGCGGGCTCCTTAACATTGGCGCCGTCCACTGAGCGAAAATTGAGACACACGCTGGAGAGGTCGCGCAGACAGGAGAGCGGTACAGAAGCCACAGTCACGAGTGCGGAAGTCTCACCACCCTGACTGAGCTCCGCCGCCAGCGCCGTCTTGCGGGGAGTTTTGGAGGCAGAAGGTTCAGGCATATTGTCCTCCGGATCAGGCAACATGTCCTCATTAGCCGGCTGGAAGAAGGAGAGTGGCCAAGGGGCGTCTCCGCCACCGATGGAAGTCGGCGCTCCTGCGGAGGATACCTTGAGCAGGCAGTCCACCATGGGTACGTCCTCCAGACCGGCGCCTTTGTTATTTTGGCCACCACGCTGCTTGGACCGCCGGAGGTTTAGAACAACAGCCCAACCGAAGTCGATACCGCCAATGCTCTCAACCTACAAAGGAAAGGTAATACAGACAAGACACAGTCATCATTCATCATTAAGTTGGCAGATGTTTGACTTTCGAACATCAGACGCGACGAATATTTCAAATCAGTCAACGCTTTAGCCACTTATTCGGTGACTTTGCTCCTTTAAGACACCCAGAAAACTTACGTATAGTGAGATAGGGCAACCGGGCTTACGCATTAGACTATCAAGTACTTCTCAACTCTGAGCCAAGATCATGTGTAGTAACCAGACAGGATACGGATGACATCATCACCTCGAAAGAGATAACCTACACCTGCTTCGATCGCAATGGATCCCACAGGCAATCCAAGACGGCTGAGGTGGCCTGGGCACGTTTGCCTGTTGCACGAGCTCGATGTTACCGCCGCCTAATCGGACGCAGAAAAGGAGTCAGCTCAAAACACGACCTGAGAGTCGGTCAAGACATTATAGTTCCCAGAACTTCGGTTTTGGTCACCGGAACGACAAAGAATAGTTCGAACCATCCACATCCTTTGCCATTGATTGTAGCGGGTGGAGCGTACGTTTCACGACAACACTGAGGTCGATTAATTGCGCATGACCACAACACCCTCATGTGTAAAGCAACATAATTGCATTTCAGTACCAATTTACCTATTAGAGAAAACTTACTCAAATGATTGACTGCCCACTGGGCTACTGGAGTTTAGAGCCAGTTAGACAACTACACATCTTTTATTGCAGGAGGGTAAGTGCGTAGAGGCTATGACTTACCCTGACAATACGACCTGGCTGCAGAAAGGGGGCGACGTGCTTGAATTTCATGGTCAAACTCCACTTTTCCCTCTCCAGATCTTCAATGGATCGTTGCAATTGTACTACAGCAGACAAATGTTCGATATCGACGTCCTTGGGGAAGCCTAATTTTTCGAGTTCGTCAGTCAGGCGAGTTATTTCTAAAAATGGAGCGAGGTTGAGAAGAAAGAAACACATTTTTTTATTTTTTGAATAAAACTATGTCTATTTGTTGGAGCGCATGTCGGCAGCAAACAAATAATTGGCTCACAACAATAACAACTTATTGGAGTTGGTGGAAACTGAGTCCACAGGCAATTTACACAAAAAAATTCCGCATGGCTTATATGCCCCCCCCCCAGATCATCAGTTTCTGTGATATCACTTGCTATCCTACTAAGCATACTACGTTTCTCCATTTATATATAACCCCTTCTGAAAGAATTTATAAAAAGCAACTACCCACGAGCTCTTATCGGCACATGCTTATAATCTCAACAAAGAGCAGCACCAAAGGGTGACTGCCAGACGCAACCTGACGTAAAACAGACTTTCCTTTACACCGATTAACGTCATCGATACCACGAAATAGACCTCTACTACACAAATAGATGCCACGCATCGATCGGTGGCCAGAATACATGACTGAGTGAGGCTAGGTTGTGCACCGATCTGGTAAACCGTTTATTTTTAGAAATTAGACAACTCGTGGCTTTACGAATATTGTTGCCAGGCAAGAAGGCCCCATTGACCATCCTTCAAAATCCCAGAAACTTAAACTGTGTGTCAGAAGGGTAGATGGATATGTCAATCTACGAATCCGGGAGTTGCAGGAAACCCTTCCATGATCAAGCCCCTCCAATGAAATTACTGCCCATCCAGACACGGTCTAACAGTGTTTTAAGCGACCGCAGGGTTATGGTCACCGCTTATTCTGGTTGTACTTGTCAGAGTCCACTGTTATATAATGGAACTATAGTGCCTCATAAATAACGATAGCAGCCAGGTTATATACTCCGATGAATAATTAAAAGAAAGGACAAGTGCCGATGGGAGCGATGAGCAGGAGTTCAAAAACAGCGGCATGTTTGCAGAGCGAAATGAATAACATAAAGGAACGGCAGAACTTACTCTGTTCCAACTCCGGGATGGAAGAATAGTTCTGAAACTGATAAAAACTCTTCTGCAGCATTATTTGCGGATTGACATCCTCGACTAGCAGTAGATTAAGAACCATGTTGTAGGAGAGTGTAAATGCAGAGTTAAGGGGATCCGGATTGCCGAGGAGAAGTTGTTTAGCGGCATCCGGAGTGACGGTATTGTCTAACATGAGAATCACGGTGCCTCGGTCATCTTTTCCACGTCGACCAGCCCGGCCGGACATCTGGATATATTCCCCGGACGACACGTGACGGAAATCTCTTCCGTCAAACTTGCGCGTGGAAGTGAATAGCACCGTACGGGCAGGCATATTGAGACCCATGGCGAAGGTTTCGGTGGCGAAAAGCACCTGGTAGGCGAAGTGTTATTGCAGATAAGCATACACAAATAAGCCTACTAGTAAATGACAGGTAGGATAATTTGTATAAACTAAAAAAGAAGGTTCAAGACGGGTCTCGAATGGTAGAGCCGAGACCACGCTGACACACCTTACAGTTACAGTAAATAAGACTGTTTCTTGGGAAACTAACAGTGAGAAACGTACGTCTAGCTGCTAACATAAGGAAAAAATGTACGCGTGCTAGATTTATTTGAAGGCAAAGCGGCAGGGAAGCCTCGTACAAATCTGACCTACATTTTTATTAAAATGAAAGGAATCTTACTAGACGTAAGGAATTAGACAATAAGACACTGAAACGTATTTCACACCTTAATGTAACCTTCAGCGAAGAGTATTTCCACAAGTTCCTTAAGTATAGGTAATAAACCACCGTGGTGGATACCGACGCCGCGACGAAGCATTGGAAGCATGCAGAGGACCTGCGGCAAATTCCGATCTTCCTTCGAGAGCGAATCCATCGCATTATTAAAAATTAGGTCAACTGCTGCTCTCTGTTGTTCTGCAAAAAAATGGCCAAGTAAACAAATCAGCATTAAATGTATTGAGACCAGACTAAGAGAATAAAACCACAAGGAATACTGTAAACGCAACAGACCACTGAAAGTCCTCTTCTAACGGGTGAATTGTCCAGGTCTCAGTAGACAGCGTTAATGTGCGAGCTAGTGATAAGGACAGCGTCGTACTTCAGACTGTGTACACGCATCTGGATCAACTGGAGCGGATGCAAGAGTGTGCACCGCCCTCTGCGAGCATTTGAGTAAGTCTTATTTGTGGTTATACGCACTGAAACACAGCGTAGTAACAGCAGGTGTGATATGGAGCATATCGGCGAAGGTTAATTCCCAAGTAGCATGAGTTTGTTTATCGGACATGACCGCATCCACCCTTCCCCTTCTTTCCTTCTAATCTCACTGTGATCAAATGACAAGATGACTCAGATAGCGTAACGCCCCCAGTCTACGCGTGGTACGGTGAGCCTGGTTCCTTCCCTTAATCGAACCAGATCATAGACACAAGGTCACTTAGGGTAAGGATAAACCAGCTAAACTTGTCTAGTTTTGTCCGTCAGTCGAAGTTAGTTATTGGAGTGTGTCCGTTGTGCCAAACACAGCTTCGCGAAGGCGTAGATGAAAGTCAGGACTCAAGGTGATTACCCATCCTTTGACACGCCAAAAGTTAATATTATCATATCTGCCCAGATAGAGGCAGTGGCTGAAAACTTTCTACCGTGTACCTGTGCTAGAGTAGGCCCACACGCAAGAAACAGAAGATCGTACTGCAGCCTGATCGGCTACGCAATTGGATCTGCCAACGTATACCTAACCAAATGACGAGCAAAGTGGAATACCAGGTGCGGGGTATTTAAACAATCTGTCATTTGCCCCTAAAAACGTGGTGGTAAAACTAATAAGAACTAAAAGGGGTTTGCATTCACTACAAACAGCGTAACGCGGGGATGGATAGAGGGTTCCAACCGGCTTAACCTGCACGAGAGTGCTTTGCTACTTTCATACAGAGACCAGAAAGCAATAAAAAATCGTCGTCGAACTTTCGAATTAAAGACCAAACTCACCATCATTGAAATCCTGCTTGGCCAGCTGTAAGGCGTAGAACTCACAGTCACGTTTGCTAAAGGAAAACACAATCAGTGGGTCGAGGTTCTGGTCCATCACAAGCTTTACTAGCTTGTAGCAGTAGGGGACGGAGCGTGTAGAGCCACCCTTACGACCACGCACTGCTGTATCCGCCTTAGCATTGTCTGCTGACTTTCTCACCACATCAAGGGCAGCGTTGAAATTTGCCTCAAGGAATTGACGCTAAGATAGGGATTTCAATAAAGTTAATTTGGGTAAAAAAAGGTTCTTTTGATTTAGGCACCATAGACAAAGTTGGCAGAATCTGAAAAGCTACAGGGGTTGCTAAAGGTGGGACAACTCATTACAAGGGCGTTAACAAAAGTAAAATACGCCGGCTTCCAGATTCCTATGCATTGGGTGCCTGAGCAAAAAAAGTCTTGCAACTACAGGGATTAAACGTGAAGTGTGAATCGAAGTGGCCCTTGATCAAATCCCAAAAATGCCAAAGGAAGGCAAGATTGGTGGGCACCACCGCAATAGTAAGACATCAAGAAGCCAGGAGACACCTGCATCCTTACTAGCACGTCACCCAGTGATCCCTATCCAAGGGAATCGAAAACCTGTTCCATTCTCGCCAGTGCTACTTGTCGGCGTATTCATCGCAACCCTTCGCAAAAATAGTGCCTCAATCAAGAAGTCACCAGTTGGCCGTGAACAGTCTGCAAAAAGTTGCACTTTTAAGACTCAAAATTGACCCCCCCCCGAAATCAGGACGCGAAGTCTACGGATTGTCCCGAAGACACTATACAGACGCCGAAGCACTTTCCATTCACAGCTGGTTCACAGCCCTGATTCACCCAAGTAATGCAACATAATAGCTGGATCGTTAAACGACCACAATCCACCGATTATCCTACTCTGAGAAAAGTTATTCATCCAGCTTTACTTCTACGACTTCCATCGACCTCGTCAACGACGTTGTTGGCTGTGCAGCCTCTGCACGAAGCTACCGAATGACTGGCTGTTCCTCCATTAATGTTAGATAAAACCTGATTAATTAGACGCGTGTGCTCTTCATCAACGCTCTAAAAACCCCTTGTAATCAGCGGGAGGTCAGGAAAAAGACCAAGCAGCGGGATCACAAGGCTCCCACGAAGAAAATCCCCCTACAGAGGTGTGATACATGGTCCGTATGTTCAGGACATGTGTACCAGTTAAGAGCATATGATTGTTGATCCATGTGATTTCTTCACAGTACACGCGTCTTTAATCACGTCCCGAACAAACTACTAGTCCGTCCCACAGTAACACCGCTCTCCCCTGCTCACCGATTACAGTGACTTGGGCATGCGCCATGCCAACCTGATGATGGAGGCATTCGATCGGATTCAAACTCTGGCAAGCGACAGCGTCGGGGTGGCTACTTGACACACTGGATAGACACTGAAAATTGACCTGGAGGCCGCCTCTTGTTCTACAGACTTGGGTTTGCAGGGCTGGGTATGTTGACCTGCTAGTCTGATCTTGGACGACTGTTGCAGAATGACTGCCTTTGAAGGCGATCATTCGTGATATTGTGAACCTGCAACATAAACCTGGCTGAATCCAGGCATGCTCGAGCCACAAGTAGATATGCAATGTGCCTTCAGTGCTCCGACCTTATATCACCCGACTGCTTCCGCTACTGAGTTCATCTCGGTCCCTTGTTCGCAAGGCAAGGCCGTTTGGTGTCCAAGCCGTTCGTATACTGCATGTCGCAGATGTGAAATAGAGCATCTCAAGAACAGAAAGTTCCATGGCCGGGGTGATTTGGGTTTGTCCCGAGCAATTATTGAGTCTTATAGCCAAAATTACCACATCGCCAATAAGTCCCACAAGGCACAATATGCGACCGAGGAAGCGCCTAAATCGAAAGAGAGATCAGAGATCATTTACACACCGAAGGCGGGGGATTCAGACAGAGAACACGTACTTCTTGATTAACGACGAGGAAAATCCCATCTCCACCGCAGGGATAGACGTAGTGCTGCAGAGGAGTGGGTCGGTAGTTAGTGAAGATAACATGGCAGGGCTTGCGATGCAGATGAACGACCCACTCGGCGAATTGCCTTGCATTTGGAATAGTAGCACTGAGGAAGACCTGATTAACGCTGTCAGGCAGAAGGATGATGGACTCCTCCCACACAACACCCCGTTCCTTTTCGCGCATATAATGGATCTCATCAAAGATGACCCAACCCAATTCTCGGGTGACTTCGGATCCACTTAGGGCAGAGGGTGAGAGAGAGATGATAAAAGTATAAGTGAACACAGAGTAAGATAGGGAATCCTCTTGCCTACCCCAACTCTGAAATAACTGGAAGGAAGTTGAGACATTTTGTATATACGCAGCGGAAAAACATGCTATCAGTTTGTTAACTTTGACAATGCTAAACAGCCTACATTTATTTTAAAAAAACAGAGGATAACTTTTGTAACCGATATAATCTAGAAGCGTACATAAAAGGCAGTGTATAAATGGTGAGGGAGTTCTACAGGGTCACTCCTGCCCGCTTCCGTATGTCCTTTTAAACAGAAGGTAACGTCAACAGATATATACTGAAAAGCTAAAGTCAAAAGACCCAGCCACATAGTAATTAAGTAATAGCTTAAACACGGCAAATAAGTCGGACAGAAAGCAACGGGTTACCAAGTGTATGCTGTACAATACCCTTTTACATATAACCCTGGGCTGGCCAGGCATCGGTAGTATTGAGGCTGACAAGGAAAAAGTCTACATTCACGTAGAGCTTTTACTGAAAGTCAGTAAGTTGTGAATTTTATTGCGCCAACGACTATAAGACTTTCCAAAAATCACCGATAGCCAACTCAGACACTAAGCCTTTTAAGGTGAAGCCAGTCGGCTAGAAGGTGTTGGTGCTGACGATGGTGTTAATACTGTTGGTAGTTAACATGCTAGGAATTAGAACACCAAAGTACAGGAGGTGACATAGTGCATGAAACATTAACTGAAGTTCTGGAGTATGAGCTTGGTTAACAAAAATTATTTAGATGAGGATATAGTACTGATTACTAAACGACATAATCCCCAGATAGTTCAGTCATACTAAAAGTTGAGCCCCTGGACGGGCGTCCTTACGGCTGCTTGCAAAAATCACAATTGCTCAAAACGACCATTAAAGTATTAGGACTTTTACGTTGGTTTTCAATACTCTTATAAATTTAAACACTTGATAGAAATGATGCATAAAAATACCCTTCCATGAACCATTTCGTAGCAAACTACGGTTCTTCAACGGTTATACCCAACGAAATTGAATAGTTCAGATTAAAACAGGTTTTCTTGGTAAGGATTGGTTAATATTTAATCCATTGAGAGAATATAGAACAGGTAGTATTGCAATAAGGGATGTTAATATTAGTTTTATCAGAACAGCAAACATACACGGCAATTAATGGAAGCTGCAGAGGGGCTTAATAAAACTGGCCTTTATCCCATGTTTGTTTTAGTACTCCAAAAGCGTAGCGAAGCAGACTGCGCATTTTAAATAGGCAAACTAAGGGCGCATAAAGGGGAGACAAATAGGCTATTTGTTAAAAGGCTGGAGTGGGTAAAAGGGCATGCGGCAGGCAAAACTAACCCCAACCTCAAACACCTTACGATTACCAAACCCTGTCACAACATGTCTACCCAAATTAAAAAGTAGGTATATTGTATTGATATAACATCGAGTTTACATATTAAATCATTGAATTTTTCAATTGCTGAATACTTTGCACTCGACTCGCGGCTTCACTTTGCTTTGGTTTTCAAACAACAAACAGCACTTTCTATCGATGGAAAATCACCCATTTTTGTACGTTATGAAGATGGTACGATAAATTGTGCAGTCAATATGAACCGCGTTGGACGGATAAGATACTACTTGAACGGACATGACACGGCCTTAAACATTCCCCAATTACATAATTTCATAAACCTAAAGATACAATTTCTTCGATTAGACAATTTAAAGATGTAAGTTACTACAAAATGGGCACCAGAAAGGAAGAGTTGCACAGACTTGCAAAAAGAAACAATGGCAAAATTATGCGAATTATGTCATTTTAAATAATTTGATTTTTGCAGACGGTTCAAAAAACGCATTCAAAAGTCGGCATCTGGATGGCACTGAAATATCTTGGGATTATGCTGAGCAATACATAATATTACCACACCAACTAAGTAATCCTTTCTAATCGAAGTTCAGTTGACGTTTCACGAGAGACGCCACCTACTGTAGTCGGAAGATGGGGACAGGAATCAACATACAAGAAAACGTGTAATACTGTGTATCAACGATGTCCAAACTGACTAAAACAGCAGCTCAAGACGGGAACCTACCGATACAGCATAGACCGCAAAATTTCAGTCGTCATTATAAGAAGGGTCGATTCCGGGTTGATGGTGATGTCTCCGGTCATTAAGCCAACGTCCTTGAACTCTCTGCTGAACTCTCGGAACTTCTGATTGCTTAGCGCCTTAATGGGGGTGGTGTAGATAACACGCTGCTTGGCGGCCAGTCCCAAAGCTATTGCGTATTCAGCTACCACGGTTTTCCCAGCAGAAGTATGTGCAGACACCAGGACCGACTGCTTGTTTTCAATAGCAAGAATAGACTGTCGCTGGAAAGGGTCTAACTTGAAGGGATAGGTCTTTGCCGGTGTGTCTGACATAGGTCCGAGAGGTCTAAAATTGGTGCCAGGAGGTATAACAACCTTAAGTAAGAGTAAAACGGCCTCAACGAAACGTCAATCAAACCTCGTGGACGCAATCTTCCGCAGGAATTGTAAGGGTTTTCATTTTTGGTAACTTAAAGCGCGATTTGCGGGCTTTCGGCAGGGTAGTCAATGAACCCAATTCGATGGTGGGTCGCTTTGGAGTGTCTGAAAGTCTAGAAAGTTTGAGAATGTTATCGAAAAAGCTGAATTACCCAGCATCGAAACAACTCTTCTTCTCAGGCACTTGAAAGGCCGCCTCCAAATCATCCAGCTGGACACCAAACATGGGTTCTAATCATTGAAGATAAGACGGGAAAAATGATAAGTTGGAGCCAAAATAAAAAAGGAATAATTTAAGGTCACGAAGAGAAAGATCTATTGATTTAATAGCTACTCGGGAATCTCAATTTGAATAAATTCGTAAAAACAAAAAAATTAACGAATTTTGAAGATTTTAAGGAAGCATCGAATTTGAAAGTTTAAAATTCAGCTTAATTGGAGCACAGGCATTTACGGAGGAGGAGGATGCTTTGAAAAGCAGAGTTTACTAACCGCTACATATAGAAAAGGTGTGCTCTCATTGGCGTTCTTAATCCTTAGACCATTGCGGGAGGACCCATGGTAACGGATAGAAGGCTGTCGTACTCACGAGAATGCTCAAGTTTGAGCCCACGCTTTGTTGATTTTCCCCAAATGATGCCTATCAATTGTCATTTAAAACCACTTTTATCTTTTATTAAGGTCGCACCCAGTTAATTCAAGCCCAAAAAACAATACTAGGGGTTAATTAGGTGGTAGCCCGAGGTAGAGCGACGTCGTACGCAATTGGTAGTACATTTATGACCAATGATTGTCTGAACAACGGCAGTAAGCAAGCTTTCTTGTCAAGAAGAGGAAAGTGCGCATACGGGATAAAACAGACAAGACTAAGGGGAACCAGAAATTAGTAAAAAAAATAAGCATCAACAGCTTTAAACGCACCACATAAAAGCATGTAGGATGACCAACGCATGTTGGCAACCAGTGATCAAAACTGATGACTCTGTCACTGTCTTGCTTGGTGGTTCCGAGACGGAAAGTGAAAAAGCACAATCTCCAGTAAATCGTGGCTAATATATTTTCCACGGGTTTAGTAGAGGATCTTAACATCCTAAACCAAAAGACAGTCTGTAACCACCTTATGGACAGTTTCCCTAAGAGAGGCCTGTCCCGCTTTCACCAAATACTTTACGAACTCCACGTGGGCCATTACCAGCGTGTCAAGGATGCGATAAGAAGTAGTTTAAATGTGGTTGGATACTGTAGGGTTCTTTCCCAACCAAAACATTTAAAATTTGCGCCTGTGAGAACGTTTTGGTCGCACTGTGCAAGGGGAATAC
This sequence comes from Schistocephalus solidus, assembly GCA_017591395.1. NCBI lineage: Eukaryota > Metazoa > Platyhelminthes > Cestoda > Diphyllobothriidea > Diphyllobothriidae > Schistocephalus > Schistocephalus solidus. Next base: position 5,710 of record WEDG01010795.1, on the reverse strand, counting down.
CAAGATGCGCGCGGAAAGATGTGACTCGAATTGGCTGTGAGAAAGCAGCTCAACTACACTGAATGACAGTGAACACAATCCCAAGCACATTTTGCTGTTACGTAGATAGCTTACAAATCGATGTTACGAATTGGCATTGACTGTACGTGACAGAAGACTAAGCTATAGTAATGGGCATGAGTGTGTGGAAATCTATACTTCTACCGTGGAGCAAATCAAGATTCCTCAGTACTCGACCTCCGACCAAATTACTTTGCCTTATACGGGATAGTCGAAGAGGAGTCGAGACTAAAGTGCGAGTTCGAAGACAGTTCAGTCCATGCTGTTTAAAGACGCCAGCGATTGGATTATCTAAAAGGATAATCACAGTTAAAACAGTATTAAATATGAACCATAACGCTAGCCAACTGGTTTTGACTATGCTGGGAATATAGCCTCGTTGGAGTCCGGTTCTGCTAACCTACAGATCGTAGTTAAACTAACAATGTCATCTATCAACTGTGCTGAAGTTGATGTATTCCAGGGCAGTATTTTCGACCCCAAAACGGTGATCAATAGTTGTCAGCTCGAAGAAGTGGGCAATTTTAAGTCTAGGAGCCAAATTTTAACCAAACGGACAGGGTAAGGATGACTCCGCCACTCGCATAGATGTAGCCTAGGCTCGTGCAGCCACCAATATCATGTGCACGGGACGAAAATTTAGTCGGTCCGCCTTTGCGTTTGTGAAGACTCGACTGCTCGCGTGGAAGACGAAAGACCAAAAACCTCGAACATTCATGCGCGAAATTGATTCTGAGGGAAGTCCTTTAATTTTATGTTGAGAGACAGCCCACACTTTCTACAACAACGTCGGATTTCGTACGCAATCCGAGACGACTGGGGTGTCTTAAACACGTTCTGCCTCATTCGTTGCACGATTGAAATGTTGCAGCCTTTACGCAAACATCGCCGCCTAACTGTACACCGAGAAAAGGTCAGCCACAAACATGGATTGACATAGGCAGTAAAGGTTCGCTGCCACTGATGGTCGCAGACGGAAAGTAATTTTCATGACATCACTTATGCCTACCGCAGGCTTCTCAACTACGGGGACATATCAGCCTCGATTTTGATGAAGCGAAATCCCAGCTGTGTGGCTTAATACCCAAAGTTTGAAAATATAAGATCACAAATTTCAGACCCCTTGACTGCGTGAGCCGGGACAACAGAGTAGGTTAGGCGAACGGAAAGAAGGGTACTTATATTTCAGCCTCAGATAATCGAAACTTACAAAGGGAGGTGGCATCGAGCGCCATGTGAGGGGATAAAGTCCTATTAATGTGGTCAGGAATACAGGATCTAGTAGAGTTAGTTCTTCAAATACAGAAATTCAATGGATAATTGTACTAATGTACTGCTAGAGGGTTTGTAAATTATGAAACCGACGGAGTCATTAGTGCTGGGAGTCTATAAGACTATTGACGCTCATATTGCCGCCGCTGAGTCTTAATGCGAAAATGCCAAAGACGGCCTCCGATAAGGCCTGAAACTGACTCATTGTGCGCTTATAAGCAGTAAAAGGTGTGCGAATGACAACTAGATTCTACTCTGTTGCCACTGCAGGCACCGAATCCAAATGAAACAGGAGCACAGAGAAAACAGCTGTTACATTAACCGGGCATCCACATAGGGATGTAATTCACAGGTAGCTATTGCCAGAAACATTTGCCTCATATGAGAGCAGGTAATCCATCTTGGAAGCGTCTCATGAAGCATAAGACGAAACGGATTCCCTAGTCTCCAAAGTTAGCCAGGCCTATGGGCGCTGATCATTCTCAGGACTCGGCGGGAGGTGGGTACACCAGAAGTTCTGACCACGCTGAAGGACAAACGATTAAAAACAGATAAAACTGAACTACTATCACTATAGATACTAACAAGGTGACTGAGAACCCGACAGAAAAAGATAAAAGCCATTATTTTGGGCTTCTATCTCACATTTTGTAAATTGGCTCCCAACTATGGACCACTTAACAAGTCTGAATGGTAATTAAGTGCACGGTTGAGTGGGGCGTAAACCTGTGAAGTCGATGGAATTTTCCGCGAAGTACAGTAAAAATGTGCAGAAGATAAGGACCATAGACGCACAAAGGTCACCATACAATTTCGAATTTTTCGTCCTTCAACGAAGACTTCGTCTGATAAAGGCACGAAGTCCTCAGCGTAGTCTTTTTGGACAAGATAAAAACAAGCATGACCAATAAATATTAGCAAAAGTAAGGGACTGCAGGCGGTCTCTTGCTATCAAAATCATGAGATAATGCATAATAACCAGAAAGGTCGTTTTTGAAAAATAAGGAGATTGATTGACACAGACCTGCATTCAAACTTGCGAATATGTTTTGTTAGGGGCACTCAGTGCAAAAAGCTGCATATAGATAGGGGCGAGTATATCCATTTATTTGTTTTCGGATACAATCTACGTCGCATACAGGGTTTTGCGTCTTCGTGAAGATGAGATATTTTAAGGGAGAACATTTCAGGTCAACCTGAATAGCACTCGCGAGCCGCTTGCAAATGGGGATATATGGCATGATGATATTGTAATCAAATCTAAGTTGCCGGATGAGAGGTATTCCACAAGTGACTGTTTGATGATTTGCTGGACAGGCAGTACAGTGGGCTGCGCGTCGATGACCTAGGGCGAACAGCATTCCCTCAGTAGGCCTAAGCTGCAATGCGTCAACGATAGTTTGTAGTAACCAAATTAAATATGATAATGCGTACAGTAGTGCGAGCGATGCAAAGTTGAAGATGCGTATATACCTGAATAATATTTATGGTGGTAAAATAGCGATCACCGATCACGTCACTGTACAATCGTCGCGTTGTACCTTGGGAGCTTAATCTCGAGGCACGACAGTAGCCGCTCAGCTGCACTAGTAAATTATAGATCAATAATTAGTAATAGGAGGCATTTGAATAGTCTCCAGAGGTTGCAGATTCAGCCCTAGGTGTCGCTGCAGCTAATGACGGCTAATAAACGCAAGATATAACTCATCCCAGTCTCCGTGGATTTTGTCAGAAATGCTTTTCTACCTTTGATAAAAGTTAACAAACGATTTTTGAATTCTAATGGCGCCGAGATCGCCTTGACCGAATAAGAATGTGAATCGCGACAATGGCTCTAATTTATACGCGTCCGATCAACCAGAGATCACCAATTCTCGATAACCCTCGCATTGACAAAAGTGGTTTGCGGATATGACCACAGAGTACCAACACGAATGAAAAAGACATACTAAGCGCACCTTGGTACACTCTCTTAGTTTTGTTTGCAAAAGCACTAAAACAGGGGTCGCTGCTTCAATAGTTTTATATACTGTACATCTAAACCTTTTATGCTTAACGTCAAAACATCAAATATCTGGAAAAACGCACACAATTAAAACCTCTCCTCTTGTCAGCTGGAGCGTTATATCAAAGGAGCTTGCGAAATTACAATAATGCCAAAATAGTAAGCCGTACAAAAGCACGCTGACGCTGCGTACACGTATCAGTGGAGTACAGCAGCTTTTAAATAGGTTCTTTGCTTTATGTATTTAAAGTATGTCACATTATGTGAAAGAGTGGGTTTTAATATATTTAACTTTTATCAATGTTTTGTCCTTCTAGAGTTCAAAAGTATAATTTCTGCAGATAAATGAACTCTCCGTCCCTACACTTTTTCTAATTCAACAAGTGTATGTGGGCATCATGATATAGACGTATTATTTTCTTGAATAACGTTCATTCTACGACGAGATTTTACGCAATACTGAGCAAACAAGAGAAGCCAGTGACGATACTTTATGGGCGCATGGGGTTTTTATTAAACGCTAGCTGTTCTCCCAAATATCGACGTCATACATCGACTGACTCTGCTGTTGTCGTAAAGTGCAAAAAGCATTACCCCTAGATTGCATAGCTTGATAAAAAGAAACGAGCTGACGGTTCTCACAAGACCTTGTTTTGAAGAACCCATGCTTGACGTAAAATCAAGTAGGTGGTTATTCTCGGTTTAATGATACAGCACCTGAAATTTTATCAATGTCTCCAATGTCTCCCAAGATTTTTGAAGCTGATTAAATTTGGTTGATTGTTCGAAAAGTCGCCAAATAACGCAGATTGGAGGAGCTTTGGGGCGTGAGTTATCAGTGCGATTTCATGCCACGCACTGAAAGGCTCTCACGTTTCCAGAGCTAGATTGAATATTTTACAATGAAGGGACCAAAGAAACTATCATTAGCATCCGCCTTTTAATCCTGACCGGGACACCATCTGGTCCAGAACTATGAGATTGACAAAACCATTGATGGGCTGCGGTTACGTCCTAGAGAGTTAAAGTCAGGGTTTTGAGGACGACACTGGTCCATCTCCGGATGGTAATAATGTGAGCAATCAAATTTTCAATAAACGTTCTGGACAAGTAAACGTTGAAACTTTTTAAGCCGTCAAATTCCTGCTAGCACCCTGTCCCGCATATCCCCGTCAAGCCTCTGTGGCATTGGGATTCAACGGGGCTGGATGGGTGGAATATTGGCCTTGTGCAAAATGCGCGCATGGCTCCGTATCGAAAATTGCAGAAAGCGGCGCAGCCTATTTCGCATACTTACCAAAAGCCCACGTTCACGATATATTTTACTTTATTACATGTTGCACTGTTCTGCTCTTTCCGCGCTGAAATTTGGAAAAATGAAATCCCTTAGGCCCTACGGGAGATGGCGCAACACATATCTTGATTGATATTTTGTCACTGGGCCCTCAAAGCGATCTCTCTTTTAACGCCACAACAACCGCATACATCAGAAATTCAGCCACAGCTCGTGATGATATATAACGCTGAAATTTAATTCCATTAGTTTATTGAAAAACAAGCAATTTAAAAGTGTGATAAAGAGTATGTACAAGGGTAATAGCGTTCTAACCGGTATGCGGCACGTCCTCGTCATCTGTGTATGCTGCCGGGCTGGTTCCTAAAAAGTAGTTTGATTTTGACCAATAGATGCTAGTCAAGCCGATTATTTGAGCAAGTCACCTGATAACTTACATAGTTATAAGGTGGCTATTTAGTTCGGTGCAAATCTCTGCGGATGTCGTTTTTAATACTCGAAAAAGAAAACCAAGAATTTCCTCGAAACGACGTGTCCTTGATAACAATTCAGACGCGAATGGCGTGCGATTCGATCTGATCGTACGAAAGTTCGGACATGAATCCTATCCAACCTTGACCACTTTCCGGATTTGGAATCGTATTCAGAGCATATGTTTCATTTTTCCAGCCACTACAGTGGAACCAAATCTCACTCCTTCCCTATTAGGTAAACGTTAGAAAAACCACCCAATTTCATTCAGCTGCAAAATGCGGGAACATTGAAAATGAGTGACTCCTGAGAGACTGAAGAGCAAGTAAAATATATTCGGTTCAATAAAGGATAAAAATATAGTATTGCAAAAATAATTTTTAAATGCAGATAGCTTCACTCCTGTGTCGACGAACCCAGCATTCCCTCTGCCGTTTCAGAAGGTCTTTTCCTCTGAAATGAATACGGAAATGAAAATAAGCGCCCTGGTGAGTAAACAATGACCTTCTAAATGCAAAATATAGAAGCCTCAAAATCAGCTTATTTTTTATCTGAACACTAGACAATTTTGATAAGTCAATTCGACTAATGAAAGCAATACGTAACTA
>WEDG01010794.1:0-23059 GCA_017591395.1 Schistocephalus solidus | reverse complement strand
TTGTTGTACTTCGTTCGAGTTGCGTATTGCTCGGACGACTTTCAGCTCGTCATTGAAAAGGATTGTTTACCTCAACCGTCCTCTCAGGAGAAATACAACCAAAAAACGCCCAAATTAGATCAACTCAAACTTGCAGGCCTCATTCAAAAAAGAAATCGCTTCTGGAGGCGTTACAGACAAACCAATTTCGATGCTCACTTACGGGATTATAAGCAGCAACGCAACGCAGGTCAATTTTCAAAAGCTAAGTGAAATCTAAAATCCTGAACGTATCTTTTCGTTTATACTGTCGTTATTAGCTTAATTGTAGATAAATGTTTTAAATTTCTAACCCATAATCGTATGCGCATACCTGTGGTCTTTGTCTTAAACAATAGTTTTAACTATACAGTGTCATAGTGCTCACCCGAGAAAGCCTCATTTCTCGTTCTCATTTTATAACGGATTTATTTATTTCTTGATATATTTATTGGCTAAAGTGTTGATAAAGTTTTGCATTTCTAGCCTTTAGACAACTACAACTTGCCGTCGCTATAAATTCACGTAGAAAAAGTAGAAATATAAAGTGCTTACATAGAATTTAGGTTGACATTTCATAAACATTATCAATTTTTCATTAAAAAGTTAATTACAGAGACTATTATTATTATCATCAAATCAACCGATTTAAAGATATATCCGCATAAACTTATTTTACCCTTCGTATCCTGCGTAGATCATACTCATATTTTCGACGAATGATAAAACCAACAACTTCAATTCGTCGTAAACTACATACCTCGGGACCAAAACGTTGCTTGAATACACCTAGCAGTTTTACCATTGACACAAATGTACAACCCATAGTTGAAGCTAAACAGTTAGATCTGTCCGATTTACAGAACTTCAATGACTTCATGATGAAGTTTTGATCTATTTTATCTATACTTGGCAACGTGTTCGATGGAAACATATCTGATGTTCCCTGTCAGACTTTCAGACGTTTTGACTTGCTTGTTCACTTGGTCGCCAGCGAGGCATTTGACAGATAAAACTTTATTATAATTGTTCTCGTAAAAATGCTCCTTTAAACAGACTCCCAGTTGACGTCGCTATGGACATTTTTACTCGGGAGGGTTCAACTACCTAAAAGTGGAAACGAAATGCCTCTCCGCTTAGCAAGAATCCTCCTATCTTAGTTAAATTGTTTTCAACCGTTGAGGTGTACTCAATATTTGCTCAACGAGTTCGCACTTCTCGCTATTTGGAAATGACAAAATGTTTCCTTTGTCGAGATCTGACTCCAATGGAGCGAAGAAATGGGTCCTTCCTATCATCAATTTCGCAACCTACTACATATAAGTCTGGTCTTATTTCCAATAACGTCAATGCATCGGTTAACTCATATCCGCAGATATCCAATACGGTCAGCCCCCCCACTCAACCTTCTACTTCGCTTCTCCCGCTGCCGAATACTGCAGTTTCTGGTGCTTTCAGCGCACCTCTTAAACGCAGTTCTCCAGGCCTCTCCGGGAAATTTCCTGAGCCACGTCGCATAAATAACGTTCTTCAAATACAAAATCCGCAATCATCTAAATTTAACTTATTTAACCCTCCACAAGCCAGCTCTTCCCATAACCCCACGAGTCATCTTATACCCTCAATAATATCACCTAAGGCAGGTTATCCGAAGGACGTTTATCCAACCCAGACAGAAAAGCAAGATAGCGCAGTTCTCAGTACACGCAGTTCAGCGCACACTGCCTGCTCCAAAACTAACCAAGCCTATCCAACAGGTAAATAACCCTAACCATATTAGCCGATATACAAGACCTGACTTTCCAGCACTTGATTCTTATAGCTGCTTGCCATCTCCCACCAGCCCCTATATTCCATCTCACTTCCCGTCATTCAGTTTTAACTACCAACAGGCATATGTCGGTCTTAACCCCTACTGTGGTTCGAAACCGGTAAGTTTTATTCCTACGCCTTTTAGACATCCCTCTCAGCCTTTTTGAATGACGTTCCTTATACCAATCGTTCTGGCGAAGTTGAAAGTTACCCTCAAAACCACACTAACTTCCATCTTAATAACCCACCTCCAAGTTTTTTAAATATAACGATAACCCTAGTTTGGATATTTGAACTACCCTAGATGTCATATTCCTTAATGCTAGATCTGTTATAAATAAGATGGCCCAACTGAGTGCCATTGCTTTCGATTAAATGCCTCATGTTTTATGTGTAACGGACTCTTGGGCCCATCGGTTAATTTTCGAATCTTTGCTTGTCATACACCAGTATGTTTTCTACCGTCAAGACCGATTCGAGTTAGCGTGGAGGTGGCTGTCTTCTCTTTATTAAAGCTTTATTCAAGCACTTCCCGTTTGATCTAGATGTAACGTCATTCTCTGGTGATTACTGCTTCGCAGCCATTATCCTGTTGCCCGAGCAAAAGGCGATTCTCGGATGTATTTACAACCCGCCTAATTCATCATCCGATGATGGTGCAAAACTTTGTGAAATTTTTAAATTTGTTTTAGAGTCCAATTGTAACATTAAAATAATCGCTGGGGATTTTAATTTTCCTGAAATTGACTGGTTCTTAAACTTTTGTCCACCCAGATTTTAGCCTTTCCTATATACCATTGATTTTTCTAATTGGTCCCAGCTTTTCCATTATTAAACGAGAGACAATCATATTTAAGATCTGATTTTCACAAACGACATTGCTCCCCTCTTCGTTGATTTTAAGGAGGGCCTCTTCCAAAGTGACCACACATTAATTCACTGTTGCAAACTAATTGTCTCATCGAAAAAGGCGAGCACCGTTCAAACCTATCATGCTTTTGCCTTCACAGATATGAGCTTAATTAGTAAATTTTTGGACTCATTGGACTAGCAGCATCTCTCCTCCATGAATGACGCAGCAAGTCTTTGTGATTTCATGTCAGTCCTTTCAAATCACATCCTGGAATTTTCGCCAACCAAAATTGTCAATCCGTACGCTTGGGAATCCCCCATCCTTCACTTTATTTTGGAAAGATTACAGAAATCGAGAAAGCAGTAAAAGGATCAATATACTAGTTTGCTATCTGAACATCTAAGGATTGCAGAGATTTTTGAATAAGCCTCTAAGATTAGTGTTGCACGTGACAGATAGAGAGAATCTGGCGCACTCAGCGAGCCAGACTCTGCAAAATCTGTTGCTTAACTGTTCCGTCGTCGATCCTCCTCTAAACGAGGTAATTAAATCCGCCCATTACGAAATGAAGCTAAGAACTTCGTTCTCGAAGACTATGACATGGCAGAATTGTTTAGTGCATTCTTTGCAAATCATCTTACGATCGAATCTGAACCAGTTCCGACGTTTCAGGCATCCTCATTCAATGTTATCAGCACCATTGATTTCTCCTTAGAACTAATTCGTAAGCGAATAATGTGTCTGAAAAACTCGCACGCTTCGGGGACTAACGGTATTCCAAACTCAGTTTTTTTAGAAAGTGCCAAGCTTTCCCCGATTGCTTTGCCATATATTCTCAGTTTATCTTTTAAACGGATTATTTCCTGACTCATAAAAGACATCTATTATTCTTCCTGTCTTCAAGTCGGGATCTCGTTCGGACGTAAATAATTATCAAGGCGTTCACAAAACCCCGGCTCTAGCAAAACGTCTTGAAAAAATTATCTTTAATCAAATTATCGACTTGCCTAGAAAATAAGCTCTTAAGCGACTCGAAATATTGTTTTCTACCTGGACGATCATGCGAAGTGTGTCACTTAGCTTTTCTTAACCTCGTCAGTTCCCTTCATAATGAGCAGCAGTCAGTAGTTGTGATCTACTTTGAATTGAGCAAAGCCTTTGACAAGGTACCGCACAGACGTCTTCTGGTGAAACTGGAAGCCCTCGGCATCCGGTCACCAATCCTTGACTTCATTGGTTCCAACTTGTCTAACCGCAGTCAGGTCTTAGTAGGTAATAGCTTCTCGACCCCTCAGCCAATCATGAGTGGCGTTTTTAAAGGCACAGTTTTAGGTTCCCTTCTCTTCATTCTGTTCATAAACGAAATTTCAAATTCACTCACAAATTTACAAAATTTCGTTTAGGCTGATGATCTCAAGTGCATTTATTCATTTTCTAAAGACACTGCCAATAGTTGCGTTGATAAAATCAACACTGATCTACTTATGCTCTCACATTGAAAGCTGTAGTTGGTAGATGGAGTTTTCTCCATCCAAGAGTAGTTTCATGTGTTTTGGCCCCGCCAAGCTTCCTCGATCCCTAGAATTTCAAAATAGTACACTTTTAGAACGATCAAACTATAAGAGATTTAGGTCTAAGTTACACGAATAAGCTAGCATTATCGCCTCATACAGATCGAATTTCTGCAAAGGCTGCATAGATATGTGGATTTATATCACATATTTTCTTCTTTCCGGAAATGAAGTTAAACATGTACCGCATATTTTGTTCTTCCTATCATAGAATACTGCTGTTCCCTCTTTGGGCTGATGAACGCCTCTGACCGCAGTCAGATTGAAAAAGTTCAGAGGGTTTTTACTCGAAGACGTTTTTATTTTCCTGGATCCAGTTTCTCTTATACGGATAGATTCCTGTTAGCAAACATTTAAGTTCTGATGATTAGAAGACTCCAAGCCGGTCTCTGCTTCCTGTTTCGCGTTAACTCTAGCCCAAATCTCCCACGAATTAACGCTCTCACTCCGGTAGATCGACCCTATGCCACTCGTAATTCCTTTATGATAATGTCACCACACCTTAGCTTTACAACTAATCGTTCCCAGTTTTTTGCCTTCAAATATGATTTCATCTGGAATAATCTTACACTGCAAATTACGTTTTTGTCTAAATTAGCTATTTTGAAAACAAAATTACGCAAACATTTAACTTCGGAAGATATAAAGTCCTTATTGTCTGTTTCCTCCCCAAACTCGCAACTTTTGGATTTTTTAAAGGGTCCTCCTGGTATTTGAGGCAGCTCTCTTGATATTATATTGGTCTCTAATTATATTTCCATCATCCTCTGCAGAGTCAATATTTGCATTCCATTTTTAGTCCACCCGTTTTAAACAAGTATCGCCATTTATTGGCAACCTTGATACTTTCCTCCGATTTGCAACCCCAACGATGGTTTCCAGGTTCAGTTGATGATCGAGGCGGGTTCTGATGGTTTTGCCTCTTTGATTGGTGGACTATGCATTCAGCAAGGTTGCATCTCGATGATGCTCTCATGCGTTCTGCCTTCCCCTTTTCATTTCGACACTGGTGTCCATGATGTGTTCCTCCTCTCTCACCTCTACTGGTGGTTACAAACAGTAGCTCTGACTGCTATATTATCTCTCACCCGAAAAAGAGGGTTTCGAACCCTCGTACGTTGTCAGCAACATCACAATACTATCACATTGCATTTAGCTATTCATTTTTTTTGAAGCAGTTTTTCGCCTAGTTTTTCTAAATTGGCGGATCGCCGAACTCCACCTCAGATTTAATCGTAGGAGTATTTTACTGCTTCTTTTCTAGTTCACCGTATATGCAAAACATTGTTGACTATTGTTTTGAAAATGGCGATTCGTTCTGAATCGGATATGCTTACCATATTATTCATTTCTGCTGTTAATATGGCTGCTCACATATTGCAGCAATTATCCACTTTGTGTTTATTTATACCGTGATACTAAGTTTGAAATCACGGGGCACTCTGGGCCTTAAATATTCAATTTATTTGTTAATTACTAAATGTGAGGCTTTTAAGCTGCGGAGGAAGTTTAAATTAAACATACTGCAAAAATCGTTGGAACACCTCAAAATGCTATCTGGCTACGTACGTTTGTACAAAGAGAATTCAGGAAATCATTCCTGCCCTTGGGTCTGCAAACGGAAAACTGGAGACCGACGACCAGGTTAAAGGATACCTTCTTTCAAAATTCTTTCAGACCGTCTTCACCCGAGATCCTAATAATTTTGCTGCTATTCCACCAGTTTTTCAACCAATGTGTTCCCCTCCTTTCCCTACCTCGTCAACCTCCTCCTCATCCACCATAGAGGACCTTGACCTAGATTTTTCACCGACCATAGTTAGAACCGAACACGGTCAAGGTTGAAGGCGGTTGGTTCAAATTTCAAACCGATTTCTTCGTTTCCTGTTGAAAATATTAGCTTAATTATGGACAATTTATTGTATTTCTACCTCATTATCAGCTGCATACACTTGCAGTTATTGCGTCATAAAAGTTCTCGCAGATTTATGTCAAAAGGACAGAATATAAAGGTAAAATCTAGAAATAAAGTTGAAATTTTTAAAGTTTACCTTATTTAATTTTATTTAATTCTATTTATTGCCAGTTTACAGGCAAGGTCAAAAAAAATATACGGTAGAGGGTCAAGCTGACAGTGAAAAAAACTCCTGATCGTTGTTTCAGGTGATTTCAGGAGAAAAAACTGCAGCTTGAGTAATTAAAGTTCTGGACAAGGACGCGTTAACACAGGTGCCCAGTGAAGAACCTCTCCATCCAATGTAACGGATCCAGTTTTCTGCACCAGCAGGTATTTCGGCGAGCGGCTGTTCGCTATCGACTGAGAAATAAGCCGATTGAGGTCTGCAGAGCTAGCAATATTGCACTCAGCATGAAGACCGGCACAGGATTCAGAGTCCGTGAACGCCATCAGAACCGAAGAGAGCTTCAACAGAGTCAGCACCCAAAAGTTTTGGAAGGTGTCCTGAATGTAGAAAAATAGTGACAGTTCGCGTAAACAAGGGATAGCTTTGCTGAATTTTGATACTTCTAGGTAACTTATTCCAGATTGCTATAGCGTTTACCGAAAAAAAACTGTCGGTATCTTACTGTGCGTGCCAAAGGAAGAAATAAAAATACATCTCGATGACTGGTGCGCCGAGAGTGGTCGAGGTGCCTCAGAGATGTAAGGGGGTTAAACGTACGACTGTTTAGTAGTTTGAACAGTAAAAATAGTCCCTTCTGTAATCTGCGAAGCCACAGCGGGTCAAGGCTTGTAAGCTCACAGCGTTGGTGGTAGGACAGGTTTCGGTGTTCTGAATAGCAAACTCTTTTTGTAAAGAAGTGCTGGACTGATTCTATCTTCTTTCGTTCACTAGCGTGCAGAAGACTAAATAGAAACGAGCAGTATTCCAGACTAGGCCTGACATACATTTTATAGAGGCTGATTCTAATGTTGACGGTTTTAAAATTTCTGAGAATAAACCCAGTAGTTTGGCGTGCTTTCGAGACAATCAGGGCGCAGTGCTCTGACAGATTAAGACTACTAGAATATGATATGCCCAGATCCTTTATAACTCCGGGCACATTTAGATCGTGACCGTCTATGCTTAGGTGGGGCTGATGGTTGTCGCCAATAACCATAACGGAGCACTTTTGCCAAAAAAGTGAAAGGCGCCATGTGCGACACCACTGAGCGAAGGCCTGAAGATCCTTTTTAAGAGCTCAAGCACGATGTTGCGATCAACCGGTTTATATCGATAGGCAACTTTTAAATCGTCAGCGTACATAAAGGGCCTATCATACTGAAAACAATCAGGAACATCGTTGACAAAAGAGGCAAAATAGAAGTGGGCCGAGCACGCTGCCCTGAATAACTCCGCTCCTCACATGCGTGGGGTTGGAGATAACATCAGAAATTTTAACCTGTTGTGCGCGAGCATTCAAATAGGAAAATATTAAGTTCAGAAGCTTATTACCTATGCCGAAGGAGGCAAGTTTCAGCAGTAGGAGATCATGGTCAACACGATCAAAAGCCTTAGTGAAATCGAAGTAAACGGTGTAAATTGCAAAACCGCTGTCTCTAGATTGTAGCACATGATCAAAGAAAGAGAGCTGGCAAGTGTCACAAGACCTTTTTTTCGAGAAAACCATGCTGAGCCGCATTAAGTAGGTTATTTTCTCTTAGGTGACACATCATCTTTTCTTTGATCAAGGACTCGAAGATCTTCGAGATGCTGGTAGTGTATTTATTGGTCTAAAGTCGTCAAATGACGTAGGTCGGCCGTGTTTGGGAATAGGCAGTATGTGCGATTCCTTCCATAAAATAGGGAAAGTTTCACTTTCAAGAGCAAGATTAAATATCTTATACAGAAGGGACGGAAATATATCGTTTGCATCCGCCTTTAGAACGCTGACCGGGACGCCATCTGGTCCTGGACTGTAAGATTGACGAAAACGCTGAATGGCTACGGTCACGTCCCAGAGGGTAAAAGTTATGGTTTCGAGGACGTTACCGGTCCAAACCCGGATGTTAGGAAAGGGGCGACAGATATGTTCACTAAACGTTCTAGACAAGAAAGCATTGAAGCTATCAGCAGTCAACTTAGCGTCAGCTATTGGGTTTCCTAAAGCATCTCGAAGTACGGGGTGCTGCGTTTTTCTCTGCGTTTTTATTGTGCGCGAAAACAGCTTCGCAATATTTAACGAAGGGTTTTCGGCAAAGTTAACCTCATCGGCTTGTCATTTTTCGTCAGACAGTCTCTTAGCCTCTTCAAAGATTTGTTGGATCAAGGGCAGGACGGAGGTGTCGTTTTGTAGATGAGAACGACGGGAGAGTCTACGCAGTCTACGGCGGAATGATAAAGGGAGGTAGACCTCATCCTTGACATTTAATTATTTTCTAAAGCGGAACAAAACGAGAAATGAGTGGACCTAGAACTTTGTAAAAAGTATCAGTACAAACATTCACATCCGAACATACAAAGAAGTTAGTCCAGTCGTAGGAATTTAGGTGTGTTAGAAATTCCCTCATATTTGCTGATCTTAAATCACTAAAAAAGCTATATTTTTTGGAAAACGTTTCAGCAGCCTCTAGTGCTAGTGTAGAAAGAACTATAGTATGATCAGAATTCCCAAGTGGATCTCAAGGTGACACTGACAATGGCTGACAACCTCTACAAAAAATAAGATCTAGTATGTTTAATCCTCGGGTGGGAAAATCAACTACCTGGTCCCACATGCATATATCTATGGCCTCAAGTAGGTCTTCGAACTTTGCAGGACCGGAAGTTGGAAACCAGTGAACTTCAGGAAGATTGAAGTCACCTGCAATCAAACAGTACTTCAGATTTAAGTCAGCTGCAGCGTGAAATGCCAGCGAGAGACAAAGATCGTAATCCTCGCTGGCATTGGGTGGGCGATAGACACTACCAACGAGTAAAGAGTAGTTATCTTTTAGAACTACTCGGAGCCAACAGCTCTCCTCTACCGCGGAAAATTGGCGATTGTCCAATGGAAAAAATTGTAAGTGGTTGCCTAACATAGATACAGCTTCCTCCGCCACGGCCCTCGTGTCGATCATTCCGAATGTAAGCCTAGCCTAGAATCGAGAGTTCGAAAACGGAAACACAGGGTGTTGCCCATGTCTCTGTAACTATAACAATGTCGGGGCGGTAGATGAAAACCAAAGTCTGTAGCAAAGGCATCTTATTTAGCAGAGATCTGGCATTTTGGAAGATTAGTTTAAGCAGGCACGTTTTTTGTTTCTAAAACGGGACAGTTAGGCTGTCAGGGTGACTGCCTTCGGCCAGAGAAATGCTTTTTTCACTTGAACTATCCGTCCATCCCTTATTTTGAGATTTGGCTAGCCATTGGTCTTTCGTGTTTCCAGTTCTATTATTAGCTGTCACATTTTCATTCGCTCTTTCAACCCATAGTCCGGTTGAAAAAACACTTCAGAATGCAGACCCCGCAGGGTTGATTTTCTCTGTAGCAGGAGCTGTGCCTGTGCTTCGTTTTCCAAGATAATTTTTAGAGGTCTTGGTCGAGGATTTGAATCGGGTGTAGACAGAGCCTTCCCTATTCTATATGCCTTGAGAATATGAATGGACTCGCCATCCGTTAGTAGCGTTTTTGCATACAATTGAAGGAGCTCCAAGTCATGTTTAACTCGCTCCTTCGGAATAATTGAAGCTGACTCCGGGACACCTTTAATGACTACATTCTGTTTTCGACTCAATCTAGGGCCCGTTTGTAACTCAGATCTTTCAGCTGAGTGAGTACTGGTAACCAGCTCACTTTGCCTGATAGGTCCAGATGAACCGGGTGTTGGGCAGGCTGGAGCCAAATCTCTGCACGACTTGTTCTTCTTAGACCTTTCTTCTTTGGCTTTACAAACTCGCCAACCTCTTCAACATCGCATGTTGGTGCAACGTCTACCAGTGATGTAGCGATGGGCGGTAAAGCCAGATTAGTGCTGCTGTTACTCAAACTAAGTACCGGTGGAGTGGCGCAAGGACTAGATGGGGCTCCCTTCGGAAGTAGCGAAATTTCCTCTGGTTTACCGGGTCCAGCAGTCGCGATATGTTTAATGTGACTTTTATGTTAGCTTGAAGAAGCTATAAATGAATACGAATTTTGCTTTGCGGTAGGTTTATTACGAACAAAAGCTTTTTTAGCAGTTGGGCAAGATATATTTTTTTAAGTTATCTATTTCTTGTCTTAGATTGCTTATTTCTTGCTCCATCCCTGAGAATTTCTGCTGGAGGCTGAAACACCCCATACATGTTTCGTCTTCGTAAGCTACATTAGTTAAGCTTACTGAACTTTTACCCCGTTTAGCGGGAGGTGAACAAATAGCAGAATAACGATGGTAACAATTGTTTTCTGCTTGTCCATTAAATTGCTTAACTAGATCCCCTGCCAATATGGCCAAGTGGGTAGAGGCGCCGATAGACGGTCCCAGGCAACTAGGTCGTGGACCAATTTTTTGTGACAATAAACTTATGGAACTTATGGAACTTGAGTTTTGCATGTTATAATTGCCACAAAATTAACAGAGAGTCTTTTAGGATATTCAACAATAAGAATATGAAAATATAAGGACTCAGCCTTTGGTTTGAGCCCCTTCTGAGATTGAGAGCAAATGCAGGGAGCACACAGCCGGCGTGAGTTTCAGAAAGCAGCAAAGATCGAGGTTCCAAGTCGCAATTTACAAACTCAGAGTAATATAAAGACAATTCTTTATTAATTTTTCAGCACCGTGTCTTCTACACTGAGGTAGAGACTAAAAATTTGTGGGCTCGAGGTACTTGAAATTCAAAACCAATTTCAAACAACGCGCCGTAAGTGTTCTAGCGAAGAATAATTTGCAGAAACTGGTATACCAGTTGATATAATTTTTCATCCTGCATAGCCTCTTTGCTTATTCTATTTTCAGTTTAAACTCGTTACCTAGCAGATATTTGCATGCAGTGCTTAGACGCAAACATCCTCTTCGCGTAAAACGTCCACTAGAGCAACCCACCTTAAACATGAAGAAATATGACCTTGACGCCCTGGAAAACTTTAATACCTTTATGTCTAAATATGGTTCTCTCTTCACGATCCTTGGAACCATTTTTGAGGGAAATTTGTCTTCACTCACTTCTCAACAATGCGTGAAACTAGAGCCTTTTATAAACATGGTCAGTACCGAGTCCATTGACCGACATAAGAGAAGTTTCAATTTTCTTTTAAAAAACGTCCCCAAGTGTAAAATCCCCCTGGACGTTGCATTTCATTTCCTTTACTCATGCGACTTTAACTTTAAAGTCGCTGAAGCTAAAAGGTAGTCTTCCCGTAGCAAAAACCCGTCAGTTCTGGTCAAAATTTTTCAGCGTTTGAAGTTGACCTTATTTTCTCTAAGCATGAGCACTCAGCTCAATATTTGCAAAAATAAGCAAGTTGTTTATCTGTAGGGATAAAACCCCAATGGAACGTCGGGTTTCACCCTCATTAGCAAACGAGAAGCCTTGGTCTACACCTTCAATATCAAAAGTAATCTCAGAGGTTTGTCCTGTAGCTAATGCAAGCCCACGGGGTTCCGGATCGACAGGAATGTCGATTCCAGCTGAATCTTCACCCGTTAACCTTGTTCCTGGTTCAAGTGAAATCGTGTCAACGCCACTTCTTTCCCCTCCCAAGCAAACCATGCCTGCTATAGCTGCCAAATCAAGTATTCCTAAGAAAACCCCGAGTTAATATGTGTCATTGGCTAAGCCAGGCATTAAAAGCAGTAATATCATTACCGATGGGAAACCTGCTAACACATCAGCATCTACAACAGATGCGAACGCTAACGTTAGCATCTTTCCCAAACCAAAAAGTGTCTGAAATCCCCAAATAATTAACGCTACTTTTTATGTTACCAGTTTTTCAAAATCATTTATTCCTTTTTCAAATGCACGTTTTCTGCCAATCTATGCTAACTTCCCTCAAAATCTCATTTCTATGCCACCCCTATCTTTCAAACGCCAAAATATAGCCTTACTTTCCAAGGTTTTCATCGAAATATGCCGTTGTAAATAATCTCAGTTCTCTTAACAGAAACATTTCGACAAATTGTAGACCAGAGCAATTTTGTTTCCCACCTTTCGTTTCTTCTTTCCAGTTTTCTTCTCCACCACCAAATTATCCTTTTTTAAAATACTGATGAGCGTAATCTGCAGCTCAGGAATACGCTCCGCTTAGTTTCACTCAATACGAGATCAGTTGTTTATAAGATGGCTGAGCTTAGAACAGTAGCCTTTGAGCTTGATCCAGATATGCTGTGCATCACTGAATCCTGGGCTCACTCTCTTATTTCTGACTCAACGCTTGCTATAGATAATTTCAATTTGTACCGAAAAGACCGCGCTGAAAAACGTGGTGGTGGTTGCCTCCTTTATATTAAGTCATCCTTTGTACATTTCCTTTTCAGCTGAGCATTTCATCCTTTTCTGGAAATGTATGCTTTGCTTCAGTCATCCTCCCGCACAATAAAAAGCGTTAATTGGCTGTGTCTATAATCCTCCGTGTTATTCTGGCAATGAAAGCGAGCTCTGTGAACTATTTGAAAAAGTTGCTGACACTCAAATTTATGTCAAAAATAATCGTAGGCGATTTCAATCTGCCAGACATTGACTGGCAGGCAAATTCCTCTCCGCTAAAACATCAGAAATTGGTCGATACTATTAACTTTTCAAACATGTCCCAACTGGTCAGATCAGTTACTAGAAATGACAAACATTTTAGATTTAATTTTTACAAATGATGTCCACCCTCTCTTTATGAATTTTCATCATGATCTTTTCACAAGTGATCACGCAATAATTTAACTGTTGTTTTCCAGTCCCCTTCTTACGAAGCCTGAGGTTAAATGCAATAACCTCGACTTTGCTAACACAAACCATGAAATGATAAATAATTTCGTAAGCACTCTAGATTTGGCATAGCATATTCTCAATCAACGATCCAAACTTTTTCCGTGAGCTATTGCAGAGCCTCACAGAAAAAATCCAGGCTTTTATCCCGTTTAAGATTTTTAATTCAAATACAGCTTCTTCTACTGTTCCGCATTTTCTCCAGAACAGACTTAAAAAATTACAAAAGCAACTTAAAGATTCATCTAAACGCTTTTTGTCAGTTCATTTAAGGATTGCACAAATATTTGAATTAACATCGAAAATTAGGCTCGCGAGAGATAAGCGTAGGGAGTCTTGGGCACTAAGTGATGCCAATTCATCCAAATCTGTTGCTCAAATCTTTCATGTTCGGTCATCGGCTAAGCGTCTGAATGTAACTCCGCCCTTACTCGACTGTAACAGAAAAATTTGTTACAGATGATTTGGGCAAAAGCAGAATTGTTAAATTCGTTTTTGCCAACCACTTTACCACAGAAATTAGCCCCACTCCCACAATTCCTCTGCTTTCAGAATTCACTTCTAACAACTATTAATTTCTCGCCTTCATGTATTCAAAAGGAAATAGCTCACCTAAAAAAATTCACATTCAGTTGGAACTGATAACATTCCAAACTCACTTATTAAACAGTTAAGGGATTTTCCACCTTTACTAGTAAATTATTCTCAGTATTTCTCGAAAATGGTTTCTTCCCCGATTATTGGAAAAACTTCTATTATAATACCAGCTTTTAAATCTGGTTCCCGCTCGGACATTCATAACTAATTCCGGTTGGCCGACATTACATGATTGATACAGCGTCCTTCAACTGAGTGTAAGGCCATCAGCAGAGATCGGATTAAAGGAGGTCCTCGACGTCAACGGCAAAATCGAAGGGAAATTGATTGCACTACGTATAAATAACGTGCGTTCACTGTGCACAGCGCGTCGAAGAAGAAACTGCCTCGATCTGCTCCACAGGCTAATGAAGGTTCTCACCTACTAAAGATGTCGCTACATGAGTTTTGGGCCTGCGAGGCTCCGCAACCTCTTATCTTTGAAGAGTTTTGCACATAGTGATGAATGTTCCTCCATCAAGGACTTGGGCTTTAGCTTCACACCAATAAATTCGATCTTTCGCCTCATGCCGATAAATTCCACCTTCTCTCAGATTTGCAGTTTATATATTTCTACTTCCAGACTTTAAGTAAGGCTTTATGTATGCTTTGTACTTCCCATTCTTGAATTTTTGCTGTCCTTTTCTTCGGTTTTAAATGAGACAGAATCTGGCAGTTCAAAATTAGAAAAATGTCCAAAGACATTTCACAAAAACTCCTATTTCCGACTCTTTCAACTATCTACTTCCTATCAACAAATGCCAGCTAACGAAGCTAAAATTTCGTTTGCGTCGGGGAGACTTGAAGCAGGCTTTTTGTCTCCCTTTTCCGACTAAATAGTAGTTCAACTCTCCCAAAGCTTTCTGTCATTACGTTAGTCTTTCTTATAGCCTGAAATTCTGCACTAATTATACCTCCCCTGCATCCTCCACGTGTAAACGCTCTCTTCTTTGCTTCTAGGTATAGTTTTCTTTGGAATAACTTGCCAATTGAAATTAGGGTCGTTTACTTGTCTATCTGCATTCAAGCGAAGACTGCACATTTATCTTAACACTGATTCTATTAACCTTTTTATTTTTCCTCTATCTTTTCCCAGTAGCTTTTCTCATGACTCGGAGAGAGGATCATCGGAATTTAAGTGACCCTCTTGAAACTATATCTTCGCTGCCTCGAGGTCGCCCGCTGAACTATGATGTCTCCTTATATCACCAGTCATCAAACGATGACGTCATTCGGACGATCACATTCGGTAGTCCACAGTCTAAAAATGCTACCGTTTCTTTGGATGCTAACCATCATCAGAATTCAATTCTGGATCCTAAGATGCTGAGGACTTTAAGTTCATTGACGAATTTTCGTGAGATTTTTGTTTCATACGCCTAAGTGATCAGAACGAATCACCTCGACGTTTCATTATCTCATTCTGAAATGCTACTACCCTATTACCATACTCTACCACTGACGCATTTTTCCTAAGCAGTTTCTCCTACGCTTCTGGTTAAAATGAGAAGGCTTATTGAACTCTGCCACTAGTAGGGTGAGTCCTGCCTAGCTTTTCTAGTTCACCATTAATTTTTAAAACATCGCGTACTGTTAACAGGACAAGTTATGTATTTTGTACATTTTATCCGCACGCGTGTCACTAGCTTTATGTTTTGTGTACTTACTAATGTTTGCTTAGACAGTACCTGTGCCGGTGCTATACCAAATCTCGATTCTAGGTTCTAGGCCATGCGCTAGATACTTTGGCGTAGATGGGGCGATTTGGATGAGGGGCTAGTAACGTCGAGGGAGGGTCCGGCTACAGTCTCAGTGTCCGTCCTGAGTAAGTGAGTATATGGGTGCGTAGTGGTAGTAGACTAGGGTCCTGTCATAGTATGAGACGAAAGGTCAGGCTACTGTGGAGACCAGGGTGTAGCTAAAGATAGGTGAGCGCTAAGTGGAGTGTGTATAGAAATTACGCGACCAGAAAGGGACGTGCAGTAATATGTCAGAGGTTGTGAGAATTGCGGACTCGCGAGACTGCAGTTTCACAGAAAGCGAATGTTTTTGAGGATTGTAGTGAGACTCTGGACTGCGATCCAAAGAAGCTGTGCATCAGGGACCGAAGGAGACAGAGTCCGTTCGAGATTGGGACGACGGTCGGTAGAGATGCAATCGAGAAATAAAAGATCAATCGTTGTGGCTGACTGCAAGTAATTTAGAGAGATCAGTACAATCAAAGAGGTCGGTGGTGACATGCAGCAGCGACAGAAGATATCCAACTGCCAGTTAGCTGGCTGTTGTTGTGTATTTTCATCAAGCACATTAAAAACAAGCGTACATAAAGATTTAGGTGAACAAGAAAAGATGCAAACATGTAAATTGTACAAATACCTGCACAATAAACCAAGGTTTTACCCATCCTAACGTCAAATAATAGATATCATCGTTATATGTAAATTTAAAGTCAAAGTGAATTTAAATTTTAGATATAAAAGATGGTATCTACTATTTTACGTTATCCCTATCCTTTCGTGGGGCCTGCGCTTTTAATCCACACATTTTACAAAAATACTGTTTTTACCCTGAATAACTAACTCCTATTTTCTTGTAATTTAGCTTTTTATGTTGCATATTACCGTATTTTACAAAATTTTCTACAAATTCGATGCCTATTAAGTTAAATATACTGAATTCACCAGGGTTACCTATCATGCATTTTCCTTCCAGTTTCTTAATTTATATTGTAGCGCTGATTGATCTTACAGATTAACAGATTAGATTTGTGTTTATTAATGGAAGTTTCTGATATTTTTAACTTCCAAATCTGCCATTTTGACCTCCTGAGTACCTCTTATGCACACATATAAGTGTAATATGCAGTGTAGTTAAATGATGCATTGTTTTTATTGAGCTGTAGTTCACGAAGGGATATGATTATACGGACTGGTTTAGCCAGTAAAGCGCACGATCTATCCGATGTTTATACGTTTACGACCACGAGAAAGTTGGCGTGCTCTCCAAGGATCCTTATTCGATACTAATTATATCTTAGATTGAATCCATTGTCACCGTGATTTAATGCGTCTGAACTTGTTTTTCCACGAGTTCTTAGCAGGTATGGTATATCCGATTCTCCTTGTGATGCTTTTTGTATATAAAAGCCTAGCTATATCTCGGCTCCTCATTCTGGGCCTTAGTCAGTCAGCGTGCGGATTACATGCACATGTGCATGGCTCTTACTAAGCATAAAAGGTGCTCACAAATTATCCCAGCGCCTGAGTATCATTGTACTAACCTGCTATAACAGGTTAGTACAATGAATCAAGTCTGAAGTTTTATAAAAACTTCAGACTTGTGGACATGTAGTAAAATTAGATTTATTGGCTGAGCACAGAGTACCTCGACCTTACTATCATGGGAAGGGGCTGCTGGGCGGAGTCCGTTTACAGAACCTACTTACTTACCGTGGGAGCTACCATCAGGCGAGGGGTGATGGGTTTTGGTCTGGCTTTTTAATGCGGGGTTTCAGTTGCATTACCACTGGGGTAGATCATAATTTCTGAATATATGTTACTGAGGAGGCATCCGGCTATTCACCTTTACTGCCAAAACATACGATTATCATACCTCTATGTTTTCGCAAATTCTTGTTTGCGGCGTCTTCGATTATTTTGTTGCCCGTGTTTTAAATGAAAATATTTTGAACTTGCTCATTTTGCTAGTTAATGAGAAAAACAAATTCCTTAGCATTTTAACCACAAAATAGGGGTCCCGTGACTCCGTGTTATTCTCGTTTTACAGCATTAGTTCCCTCTTCGCAACAACCCAAGTTATTGCTGCGATAGACAGGCCACAAGTTTCACATATTTCAGTCTGACTTTGCCAGTCGGTGAACCCTTGTATTTTCATACATCCTCGTGGCATGCGTTAGACTGAGGCTCATACTCCACCTCGGTGGCCGCTCACAAATCGATGCATGACTGGCAATGCGACGATGTAAAGCACCGGCCGAAGACCGTCTGCAAATTCGCTCGCAGGCACCAGCTTCCTGACCTTAACCACTTCGGCGATGTCGCTGTGTTATTGCCAAGAATCGCATTATATAGTGTCGAGGGGTGAATATCGTTGTTTAGTAACAGTTAATTTATCCCCAAACGATGGATGGACCGAAGGGTCTTAACGTGTCATCGCTCACCAGGAGGCCTTCGTTATTAATGACTGTCAGGTTGGATAGTGAGCAGCTTCAAATGCTCCCAGATTAAAGTTGCTGTCTCTCCTCTCGGATCACAGTTCTTGGAAAGTGTTAATGGACCAATGCCATATCTCTAACGCAAAACGATTCGCCTGTCTCTGGCATCCATGCAATCAGTCTTCTGTTACGGCGTGGTGGCTTTGCGTTTTGAACTGCGTGCTAAAATTAAATGTGTTTCACAGGCACTGCCCTAGAATCGTAATTCAAGAGTGAAGTTTACCGACTTCCTTTAAAATAAGAATCTGAATTTGCGGTGACAGCGTCTGAGATATCTCAGGTCATCAAGAAGAAGACAGGTGAGATGGTTTAGGCCCGTTCATCCCATGAACTCAGTGTTGCTACGTCTTGCAGCCGGCCGCGGCTCGCAGATCGCAAACTACGCGGTCGTAACCAAACAAACAACAATGCCCCGTCCTCATCCCCGGCCATTTCTCCAGGGTTAGCCAGATCCATCTACTACTCAGTAGCCGTTTGCCTTTTAGACAATCCGGAGTAACCCGGCTGAATGGCGGACGGCGCCAATGCCCGTGAACCGGCGCTGCGTGATTACCGCTGCCGAGACCCGATCTCGAGCATATCAGCTGAGGAGGTGGGGGCCAGCATAACTTCTTTCTGGAGCGGCCGGCCAAAGGCAGAGCGACGCGACGCCGGTGTTGCCTTGCCATCCGTAACGACACGGGACGCCCGCCCTGTCTGCCGCAGGTATCAATGATCGCCTGACGATTCCGCCTGCCTCGAGACCAGTTCGCCATCAGCGCCCGCGCCCCCAATGACTTCCTGATGCGGCGAAGGACCAATTCTACGAGGACCCGCACGCCCTTGCTGGCGACTGTGCTCGAAAGACGTTTAACGTCCCGGTGATCCACGTCGACGGACCACGCCGTCTGTCCTCACGGTCTGCAGCCGTAACGCCACCGCCCCTTTCTGCGCACCGGAACACCGTCTCCTTGCCGTCCAACACCTTCCGCCTCCGACGCCACACCTCGGTCGCATCGACCATGTTCTCGTCCGCGACTGTAACCGCACCAAGTACAGATCAACGCCTTCATCACTCCCAAAGCCCGACCGCAACCTGACGCCCCACACCCTTGCCTGCCCACCGTTTCCAGCAACCAAACAACCGAAAACATGACCTGCTCCAAAATAACGACACCAAAACACGATGCCAACCAAAAATCATCCAGTCCACCGCCCTCGAACCTTCGACCGCACACCGTCCAAAACCAGACTGGCTTTGACAACAACACGCCAACATCAGCAACTAACCCCAGACCACAACAAGCCACAGGACCTTTCTACAGACGCCACAGCCAGCCAACGCTTCATCAGTCAACGCCCTGATGATCCAGAAAGGCTGAAGAAACCAGGCATGCGGACCGTACAAATGAAAAACTTTCAGCCAACACACATCTAAGGCCCGTATCAAAGTAAACGCACCGCTGCCAGCTCTAACGGCACAACACCGCGACAGAGAACTCGCAAATTCTGAATCGCCAGCCGAGCACTTCGAAGCGTCCCCACTGCTCATCAGCCATCTCCGATGCATCACAGCCCCTGCGACACGAACAATGACCCGGATCTCCCTCCTACCAGAAACTATCTGCCGCAGCAGATTCCCAGCGGTAAAGCACCTGATCTGACGCACCCACCGGAAGTCTACAAGAACTGGCTACCACTGATGGCAGAACTCACAACACTTCAGGAGCGCGGCGCCAAGGACAAGTTCTCAGGATTTAAAGACGCGACTATCGTTCATCTTTGGCAACGGAAGGGGAACTGGCAAACCGCGTGACAAATCACAGAGCAATCCCCGCCGCCCTCGCAACACGCCGTAAAACATCTTCGCCCGTATCCTTTCTCAATCGTCTTAACGGTCATCTAGAGCAGGGCCTGCCCCCGGAAAGCCAATGTGGCTCCGCCGACACCGCGAACAACCGATATGATCTTTCGCCGCCCGCCAGCTACAAGAGAAGTGTCAGGAGACGCGAACTCACCGTTTACACTACCTTCGTGGATCTAACGAAAGCCTGACACGGTGAATCGCGACGGACCGTGAAAGTCACGCAGACATTTGCCGTCCCTGAGCGGTTCACGCCATCACGCCGCAGCTTCCATGATTTCGGATGACGGCGCAAGCAGTCACCGACACAACGGGACTTTGCATCCGAAGCATTCGCAGTGACCAACGGAGTAAAGCAGGGCTGCGTACTGGCCCCCACCCTCTTCAGTTCATGTTCTCGGCTATGCTGATGGACGCCTACCGTCGATGCAGTTTGTCGCACGTTTACAGAACTGATGGCGCACTTTCTTAACAGTCGGCGGCGCAGGCTCCAACGCGTGTTCAGCTACTTACAGTCCATGACTTGCTCTTCGCGGACGACTGCGCCCTTTAACACCGTGACGGAGTGAGGACATGCAAAGGAGCATGGACTCTTTCGCCGAAGGCTGCGCGATTTTGAGCCACCGCACAGCCAAATGGTTGTCATGCACCAGCCGCCACCCAGCGCGAACAGATACCGAATCAACGTCAACGGTGCCCTCAACCCCAAAACGTGGGAGACTTTCGCTTATTTAGGAAGCACGATTTCGCGCAACACGAGAATCGATGACGAGGTTGCCCAACGGATTTCAGTTAGTCAGGCCTTTCGGTCGGCTGCAGGCTCCTCGTGGAATCGCCACGGTATCTTCACCTGAACACCAAACTGAAGATGGGCCAAGGCCGTCGTCTTGTCGACACTTTGGCTGAGCGGGAAACCTGACCGGTCACCGAACCAAGCCAGGAAGTTGTTATCTCAGTTGCTCTGCAGAATACTGAAGCGAGATGGCAAGACAGATACTGACACGGAAGTCCTGGAGCGGATCGAACTTCAGCATCCATGCCATGTTGAGTGCAGCTGCGATGGAGCGGCCACGGTAAGAATGGACGATTTAGGCGACTACCTAAATCGATTCTATTGAGATGTTACGGGTTCTTTGCCGGTACCAAAACGACGCCAAGGACACTTTGAAGAAATCGCTGAAGCAACTGCAAATCGTTCAAGGACGGGAAGACTCGCCCAGGATAGACCGGCATGGAGAAGATCAGTGAAGATTGGTTCACTCCATGAGGTTAACTGATCGTTGCCGCTAAGGCTGTGAGCGGTACGAAAGTCACCAGTGCCTGCACTAACACTGCTAATGCCCAGGCTCTGCTAATATGCCTGCGTTAAGTTAACGTATTTGCAGCGAATCGGCCTGGTCGGCTATCTTCGGACGCAATGCACCAACAATCCTTAATAATTCCAATTTCTACGTCACCCTGACAACCTCATTCTGACTTCACCTCACTTGACATCAATTCCATATTCCTAACAAGTAGAGACCTCACCTAATTCACCAATGCCCGTCAATTCCACCACCGCAACTACCACTGTCCCGCCTTCACCACTACCACTACAACCACCATCAGCGATGGGGAATCTCCTGTTAAAATGACCGCACATTCACTTCAATGCATCGGCCTGGTCGGTCACTCTGCGAACATTATCGTACAGACCGGTGACAAAGTGCCTGAACACCATCACACAGCAGAGATCGTCGCCTTAATTGCCCTCACTGTCCTCGCTGCCAATCAACCACCCACGACCATCCTACCAGCCAAACCCCACCAACCCATCATCCCATCCTCATTACCCTTACTCCCACTTGTTCAACCGTTCCCAACGACCATCCCAAACCCCAACCCCACCCAACGGTCCACGAACCACGCAACGGAGCCTGGCAACCGAGCGCCCAACCGACACGCACGACGTCCGTCTCCCACCGACCCTGCCAACCAACACCACAACCGGCCCCACATGCACCTCCACGACAACCTCCGGTAAACCACCGGAGGTTGTTAGATCAGCACACACCACCCACACCAATACATCGACCAATAACCCCCCACAATCACCATCTACCAGACATACCGCTCCCAGAAACCGGCCGTAATCCCAACTGACAAGCTTCCACTCAGACCACGCCGCCCATTATAGTTCCTGCGTGTCGAGTGGCCGACCAGCGAACCGAGTCAGACTCAAAAATGGCCGCCCACATCCCGAGCTCTGCAACCCTAAAAGCGCCATGGGGCCAGGTCGCGCTGTGGCGCAGCGCGAAGACGGGCACGCCGATCCGGTCAGGCCAATGCGCGCTCCACTCCTTCACACCGTGCAACCGACCGGCCTCGGACAGCAGTCCGACTGCGGGCAGAGAAGCGAGGCCCGACAGCCTCGTGCGCACATTCACTATACAAACAAATCCGACGCGCTCTGAAACATCACGGTGCGCCAGTGCCGCGGCCTGGACGTTGCCAACCGACGGATAACTCGGACCGCGGCCGCAAGCCAACGCGCGCTTTTGTGTGGAGTGGCTGACTGGCGACCGAGAGTCAGGCCGCAAACGGCTCCTCTAACGCGGCCTCCTTATGGCACTTCACACCGTGGGATCCGAGCCAGGTGGTGGCACGCTCCAGGGCGGCTCCCGGCCGCGCCAGCCACTCTGCGCCTCTCTCCCATCTCCTCGGCCTTCTTTGACCTGCCCTGACACCGCTCAGGTGAGGAGGAGAGTGCGAGCTAGCAGCAAGGCTACTATCACCTAAAACTAATTCATCGCGCAAGTCACCGTCCCTGCACTCACCTGGTGGGGAGCATTACGGGTGGACCTCAGTCGAAATCGACGCTGAACTAGTCGTGTGTGGTGTGTGTGTGTGTGTGTGTGTGTGTGTGTGTGTGTGTGTGTGTGTGTGTGTGGTGTACTTTAGTTTAGGGCAGCACCTCCGCACAGCTAGCATTTGGCTCAACGATCGGTCTCTGCACAGGTGGTGACGTTCGGTGGCGTCCTCTAGCTGGCAATCTTCAACTCTCACCTGTGGCTCCTCGAAGTTGCCCTCTTCCCAGCGGCCACAATTCCCTCGGCAACTGGTCACGACCGGCGGGCTAAAGCAGGTGAGGGTTCTCCGTCGTGTGTGCTTCCACACTCCCGGTATGTCTGACTCCCTGAATCATCTCCTCGCAAACGTCCTACGGTAAAGGAT
>WEDG01010793.1:0-17472 GCA_017591395.1 Schistocephalus solidus | reverse complement strand
TCGTCATCTCACACGAAACAAGGCGTGCAAACACTGAAAGTAGCGCCGCACTCTACACAGTTGGTTGGTAATAACCTGATAACTAATTACGGCAGCAATACACGAAATGTCTCCTGAGGGTTGAAACGTTCAGAAGTACTTTATCTCCAGCTGGTTTACATTGCAAATGGAAATGTGTGTTGGTAATTGGAGTATACAATGTCGGAGTGACTTCCTTTCTTGAATTCATCATCTCTGCAAAGCATAAATATATTTTTATCTTCATTTATCATGGGAGATTTGTTTCGTGGGAAATCTGTTTCGTGTTTTTGGGAAATCTGTCTCAACCCGTCTACACGAACATCAGTTGGCGGTTAGAAGACGAGACCATTTATCCCAAGTGGCTATGCATACACTGGAAACCGGACATAAATTTGCATGGGAGAAAACACAGATTGTTGGCATCTGCCCAATCAGAAAGGCCGTGAATTCCTGGAAGCAATGCACTCAGATGAGGCATGCATCAACCGGCATATCGATTTGGATGCCACATACAAAATCGTTAAAGAAAAATTCAAACGCGCACAACCAATCACGACGGGATGACGAAATACACTGAAAGCCTATTGGTTCGGATTTTTGGGCAATCTCAGAATCCTTTGTTTTAACACGGTTAATTGATTAATTGTTCCTGTACACTGCCTGTAGTCTGACGACGAGCTGGGGGACCAGTCTCGAAAAATTTACGCATTAAAGTTTCTATTTTTCCCAAAGAATTTCATCTTTTCTATATATATATATATATATATATATATATATATATATATATATATATATATATATATATATATATATATATATATATATATATATATATATATATGACAAAGACGTTATACCGTACTTCCGACATAGATACTAGCTAAAAGCCCAGACACGTGTTTCGCCGATGTTTCTGCTGCTGTGTGACACAGCAACGAGGGTTCGGCTCCTCAGTGGGTCCCCCAGCGTTCTCTATGCGGTTTCTGGTATATGGACTCCAGATAATAATCGGGTAAATAATTTCTGAAATTATTAAGTGCAGGACATGGAGTCAGGTGATTCGGACATGACTTTTTAGGGTCAGATCCGAAATTTCAATGAACATTTGGGTCGAAGACAATCAACCACTGTTGAATAACCACGTAATGCCCATTCTACAAAACAAGTAGTACTACAAGTAGTATGAATCTTATATGACAAAGACGTTATACCGTACTTCCGACATAGATACTAGCTAAAAGCCCAGACACGTGTTTCGCCGATGTTTCTGCTGCTGTGTGACACAGCAACGAGGGGTTCGGCTCCTCAGTGGGTCCCCAGCGTTCTCTATGCGGTTTCTGGTATATGGACTCAGATAATAATCGGGTAAATAATTTCTGAAATTATTAAGCGCAGGACATGGAGTCAGGTGATTCGGACATGACTTTTTAGGGTCAGATCCGAAATTTCAATGAACATTTGGGTCGAAGACAATCAACCACTGTGGAATAACCACGTAATGCCCATTCTACAAACAAGTAGTACTACAAGTAGTATGAATCTTATATGACAAAGACGTTATACCGTACTTCCGACATAGATACTAGCTAAAAGCCCAGACACGTGTTTCGCCGATGTTTCTGCTGCTGTGTGACACAGCAACGAGGGGTTCGGCTCCTCAGTGGGTCCCCAGCGTTCTCTATGCGGTTTCTGGTATATGGACTCCAGATAATAATCGGGTAAATAATTTCTGAAATTATTAAGTGCAGGACATGGAGTCAGGTGATTCGGACATGACTTTTTAGGGTCAGATCCGAAATTTCCAATGAACATTTGGGTCGAAGACAATCAACCACTGTGGAATAACCACGTAATGCCCATTCTACAAACAAGTAGTACTACAAGTAGTATGAATCTTATATGACAAAGACGTTATACCGTTCTTCCGACATAGATACTAGCTAAAAGCCCAGACACGTGTTTTCGCCGATGTTTCTGCTGCTGTGTGACACAGCAACGAGGGGAGTTCGGCTCCTCAGTGGGTCCCCAGCGTTCTCTATGCGGTTTTCTGGTATATGGACTCCAGATAATAATCGGGTAAATAATTTCTGAAATTATTAAGTGCAGGACATGGAGTCAGGTGATTCGGACATGACTTTTTAGGGTCCAGATCCGAAATTTCAATGAACATTTGGGTCGAAGACAATCAACCACTGTGGAATAACCACGTAATGCCCATTCTACAAACAGAGTAGTACTACAAGTAGGTATGAATCTTATATGACAAAGACGTTATGCCGTACTTCCGACGCTAGATACTAAGCTAAAAGCCCAGACACGTGTTTCGCCGATGTTTTCCGGATCTGACCCCTAAAAAGTCATGTCCGATCCACCTCCATATCCTGCACTTAATAATTTCAGAAATTATTTTACCCGATATATATATATATATATATATATATATATCATATATATATATTTATATATATAGAACTTAAATCAAACCTCATCGAACAGAACTTACTGCCCTCATGCTGTTGACTGAACCAAACCCCAAATTTAGTCGAATAGCGGATTTGGAGTCAAGTACCAGCTACCAAGCGAAGGTGTTGGGTCGAAAAGGATCAATGAGAGGTATACATGCACAAATCGGTATCTGTTGCAGAAAAGCGCTCCTGCTATTTAGGCGACATCTTCAAATTCAGACAGAGAGCACCACTTTCTGCCGAATTTTAACTTCCTTACGCATCTGTGTTAGATCAAGAGCTGATATCAACTCATCACTTGGTTACGCAAGCGCAGCGTCCAGGAAGGCTAATGTGCAGATAGAAAGACATCTTATATATGTACATATATTGTAAGGGCTTTTACTATACTACTAACATAGGTAATATCTAAATGCCCAGACGTGTTTAGCCTATGAACACGTATCAGTATACATGAAGATTCTACATTCAGAGTACCTATCGCGTTAAGCACTTCGTACTTGAAGCCAATAGTTACCTGAAGTGCTCCATGCATACGTTCCCCAAGAATCCTCAGTTCAATGGTCGAGCGGTTAAAAGCTGAAATGTTAATTCACAAGATCCTATATGAAGAAAATTCCATAGGCGACGGAAAAGTGCTGAAGCCGGAATCCACTGCTACCGGCAGTGGAGCAGAACATACAGTGCCAAAATTGCGATACGAAGTATGTTAATCAAATAAGTAAATACCTCAGAAAAAATGGAACAAAAATCAAATTTCAATCACCGCTAGGATAAATCGCCCGTGGTCTACGGCCCCATACGACAACAGAGGCACAGTTTCGCCTTTTATAAGGCTGAGGTAATCGGCTGAGCCCATGAGAAGATGACCAGACGGATGTTTGAGACTTTGTTCTCTTCTCTGCCACTTAATCAGCTCGTAAACCTGAACCCCGTCTCTCGGTCGCAACGCAAAGTGCAGTTATCGCTTCGGACAGGGCCCATAGCGCGGCGAGCAAATTTACGCGAGACGAGCGAAAGAACCAGCCGTAGGTGACGTGACCAGCATGGAGCACCGCCTTACTGACACACCCAAGAGCTCGAAGAAAATTCGCACGAACAGTGACAACTGATAGTGTGCCACCAGGCGCGGCGACCGCAAGGGAAGGGGAGGCAAAGATCAAATGAGCCCACCCGTGAGGCAGGCCGTGAGGCCGAATAAATAAACACCAGAAGGAACAGCCACTGCACCAATCAGATGATGCAAACTAGAAAATTTCCGAAATATCAACATAAATACAGCTCAATTCATAAACTTACCTCCTACTGTTTTCGTTTTAATTGGGAGATAATTGACGCTTCAGGAACCGCGATTCATAAATATCCGTCCCTGAAAACTAAAATACAACAATAACAGGAACAAACTACATCATTCAGTTACATTTATTTGTTTTTTCTTTCCGTGAACAGAACTTTGTGAAGTACTACATACTTGTGCAACTTCTCGGGCATTTGTGACTTCATTCTCTTTTAAGAAAATTACCACATTTTCTTTAATTATTTCATCAGACTGTCTTCCTGATCGCGGCTTTAGTATAAGTTTTCAGTTTCTTCAACCTTCTGGTTCCAGTATCGAAGTCTTGTCCTAGCTGGTGGTGCACGATCGAATCGCTGTTGACAACTTTGACAGGGCTTGGCACAAGTCTGATTCAATAACTCGTGGCTAACTGTAAATACCCTATCGGCACTCGAAAATGCCAATCACGAGCTGCTTTTTGTCATATAGTAATAATAAAACCTTATTTTACCTACGAATAAAAATGTAGAATAAAGAACATTACTCGGAAACAAAGAACATCTTTCAGTGAATTAAAGTCAGTATATCAAACGATTTTATACAAAAACTAGTGAAATCAACCTGCCCAATCATTCAACCAGGCATAACCCTGACCACCAGCTGGGACTGGAAACACAAACATGCGCACACACAGATGGCGCAGATGGTCCACCAGTGGGGTTTACCCGATGGGTCATAAGCACTTCATCGAATCGAATTTCATCAGCACCTCACTGCCTGCCATTCTTCGTCACTGCGGATCTGGTATTTATTCAATTTGGAAGACGCTTACACAGATGCATTAGCTTCCAGAGGCAAAAAAGCGTCGTATGGGTAGTAGGGTGACGAACATGCCACCACCTAGCCAGGCCGAAGTCAGTCCCAGCTGGTGGTCAGGGTTATACTTGGCTGAATGAAAGCAAATAAGCCCAAAACTGTTCTGTGTCAAGTTACCCCCAATCTCCGTCGTCCCTTCTGCTATTATACCTTGGCTGACTTCGGCCTGGTTAAGTGGTTGCCTGTTCATAATCCCTACCACCCATACGAAGCTTGTTTGATTCGGGAAGTCAGTGGATCGGTGTGAGCGCGGACAGAATGCGATCGAGTGCGATCCTAACCACATCAGTGAGAGTCATGCACTTTTTTGACTTGTATATACCTCACTGCGCAAGGCATATGACGTACTGATTATCGGTAACAACAGTGAAACAGCTATATACATATGTATATGTTGATAAGGTGCAACCGACAAAGACAAGGGAGACCGGAATGGCCATTTCTGGCTTATTAGCCGTCATCAGCCAGTCATACCCAATCCCAAGTGTGGCACACCTGGGATTCAAACCCGCGACCTTTGGTATTTGAGTCGAACGCTCTACCATTGAGCCACGGGCTGAGCTCCAGGGCACAACAGAACATACATGTTCCTTAAAAGCAGATCGGTGAGCCTCACACTATCTTATATATATATATATATATATATATATATATATATATATATATATATATATATATATATGGAATGGAACCGACAAAGACAAGGGAGACCGGAATGGCCATTTCTGGCTTATCAGCCATCATCAGCCAGTCATACCCAATCCCAAGTGGCACACCTGGGATTCGAACCCGCGACCTTTGGTATTTGAGTCGAACGCTCTACCATTTGAGCCACGGGCTCGTTGTTTTGTCGGTTGTGATCAGGGAATATGATGATAGTGTGGGGCTCACCGATCTGCTTAAGGAACATGCATGTTCCGTTGTGCCCTGGAGCTCAGACTAGAGCCCCTCGCAGGCGGTCGCATAGCGACGTGTAGCATATGATGGAATGGAACCGACAAAGACAAGGGAGACCGGAATGGCCATTTCTGGCTTATTAGCCGTCATCAGCCAGTCATACCCAATCCCAAGTGCGGCACACCTGGGATTCGAACCCGCGACCTTTGGTATTTGAGTCGAACGCTCTACCATTTGAGCCACGGGCTCGTTGTTTTGTCGGTTGTGATCGGGAATATGATGATAGTGTGGGGCTCACCGATCTGCTTAAGGAACATGCATGTTCCGTTGTGCCCTGGAGCTCAGACTAGAGCCCTCGCAGGCGGTCGCATAGCGACGTGTAGCATATGATGGAATGGAACCGACAAAGACAAGGGGAGACCGGAATGGCCATTTCTGGCTTACTAGCCGTCATCAGCCAGTCATACCCAATCCCAAGTGTGGCACACCTGAGTTCGAACCCACGACCTTTGGTATTTGAGTCGAACGCTCTACGATTTGAGCCACGGGCTCGTTGTTTTGTCGGTTGTGATCGGGAATATGATGATAGTGTGGGGGCTCACCGATCTGCTTAAGGAACATGCATGTTCCGTTGTGCCCTAGAGCTCAGGCTAGAGCTCGCAGGCGGTCGCATAGCGACGTGTAGCATATGATGGAATGGAACCGACAAAGACAAGGGGAGACCGGAATGGCCATTTCTGGCTTATTAGCCGTCATCAGCCAGTCATACCCAATCCCAAGTGTCGGTTCCATTCCACTCATACTACGTCGCTATGCGACCGCCTGCGAGGGCTCGTCCGAGCTCAGGGCACAACGGAACATGCATGTTCCTTAAGCGATCGGTGAGCCCCACACTATCATATATCATATATATATATATATATATATATATATATCGCGTTCATCATCTCCTGAAGAAGACGAAGAAGAAGAGGGGGCGAGTTCATTGACCAAATTGTATTTGCACTGACGTTTCGAAAGCCTTCTCGCTTCCATCATCAGAGTAAAGTGCTTGCTGCTCCTATATATATATATATTGGTAATGGGGCGCTCGGGCGCCGAAGCGCCTGGGTTTGGGTATGGCTGGCTGATGACGGTTAATAAGCCAGAAATGGCCATTCCAGTCTCCCTTGTCTTTGTCGGTCAAATTATTCTGCCTATGTACTAAGCTGCCTTACGGCTGCTGGCGGGGCTTGAGAGTTAGCCCCAAGGCACAACGGGACGAGAGAGCCCTGTAACCGATCGGTGAGCGCCCATTACCAATGTCAATATTCCCGATCGAAACCGGCAAGACAACGAGCTCGTGGCGCAGTGGGTAGAGCATTGGACTTCTGCCCAACAAGGTCGCGAGGTCGAG
This sequence comes from Schistocephalus solidus, assembly GCA_017591395.1. Classification (NCBI taxonomy): domain Eukaryota; kingdom Metazoa; phylum Platyhelminthes; class Cestoda; order Diphyllobothriidea; family Diphyllobothriidae; genus Schistocephalus; species Schistocephalus solidus. The sequence goes on along the minus strand of WEDG01010793.1, from coordinate 10,541 downwards.
GCTCGGGCGCCGAAGCGCCTGGGTTTGGGTATGGCTGGCTGATGACGGTTAATTAGCCAGAAATGGCCATTCCAGTCTCCCTTGTCTTTGTCGGTCAAATTATTCTGCCTATGTACTTAGCTGCCTTACGGCTGCTGGCGGGGCTTGAGAGTTAGCCCCAAGGCACAACGGGACGAGAGAGCCCTTTACCCGATCAGTGAGCGCCCCATTACCAATGTCAATATTCCCGATATATATATATATGCAGAATAATTTGACCGACAAAGACAAGGGAGATTGGAATGGCCATTTCTGGCTTATTAACCGTCATCAGCCAGCCATACCCAAACCCAAGCGCTTCGGCGCCCGAGCCTCGACCTCGCGACCTTGTTGGGCAGAAGTCCAATGCTCTACCCACTGTGCCACGAGCTCGTTGTCTTGCCGGTTTCTGATCGGAAATATTGACATTGGTAATGGGGCGCTCACTGATCGGGTACAGGGCTCTCTCGTCCCGTTGTGCCTTGGGGCTTACTCTCAAGCCCCGCCAGCAGCCGTAAGGCAGCTAAGGATATAGGCAGAATAACATGACCGTCAAAGACAAGGGAGACTGGAATGGCCATTTCTGGCTTATCAGCCATCATCAGCCAGCCATACCCAACCCCAGGCGTTGCGGCGCCCGAGTAGAAGTTGGGAAGTTATTTGAGGGTGGAGCACTGTAAAAGGGACAAATTGTCTCTGGCTAGTCGTCAGAGTAATAGTAGATGTAAAAGAAATGGTTAACTTCCAGTCGTTTATGTCGAGGTATTGAGTGACTGAAAGGAGTCTACACCTATTTGTGGCAGTTACTGTCGAATTAATGAGGCTCTCCTCCATTTTCTTTGGACAATACTATGTGTGGCACCTAAATCATCACATTTACTTATCTTCGATGGGCAAACGCCAACAATGCGAGGTATTTTCCAGTGAAACGCCTGTACAATATTTTCATATTCTTACCGCTAGCTGTGCATCCACTGCAGCTTATATTTGGACCCCCTATCCGCCCCATAAACAAACAGTCTGTACAATCGCATAAATATTTCAGGGTGCCCACGGATATTTTACTCTAAAAAACTGTCGCAACTATTAACTTAACATTCACAGCTGTTGTCCATTTGCTATAATCACATATAGGGACTTGGAGGATAGCACGAAGAATCATACCCTTCGAATGTGCTTCTTAAAGCAACATATGCATTGACGAGTCACGTGACAGGAACTTCCGCTTGTACTCCGGTTGGAACTGTGTTGAGGTCAATGCCACATGGAATAATATTACTGGCCCTACTGTGTTCTAATGTTGTTCTGCATAATTTAATTATCATTCAAGCATATCAGTTTCGGGGCTGCCTTTAAATCACGCTGTCTTGACCCACTAACGATATGCACCGTTTCTGCATCTGTCATGCTCTTGCAAGTTGGAAGTTCACCGCTAGCGTACGTGGCAGCGAAATGAAAACAGTAAGATTGCTTGGTGTCGCGGAGTGTCACGATTGCTTATCAGCTGCTTGCTACAGCTTCATGACGTATGTACGCAACGAATTATGAACTTGAGCAGAAAATACAATTTCATATGGCAAGGTCATAATTCAGGAGGCAGTCTAATTGGTGAAAAGGGGTCACTTAAAAACGCGATATAATAAAGGGAAAAAAAGTGATGGCAAAGATTCAATCAAAGAACAAGGGTTAGCCTAGATCGGGTTTTCTTTCCGTGTGTAGGCTACCTCCGGCTTGTTCATGCGCGAGCAGACGCCCTTTTTTTTATCACCAGAGCGTCCAATATCAACTAGACCGTTCATGACAGAAGAGTGAGTATGTTTGTTTCCTGACTTTAAGTGCCAATTGGGCAATTACTTAACCTCCCTGTCAGCTGCCTTTGCGTTCGCCCAATATAGATATATTAATTCAGAACCGACAATGTCAGTTCGGCTTTCGCCAGCCAAGAGGTCCAAAACGGAATTGGAGCATCTCCGGTGAATTGCGCGTGATTTGCACTGAATCTATCGCACTCTCTCCGCTCCTGCCTACCTAAGTCCGGTGGCATGACGAACTTCGGTGTGTTCGGGTGCAGTTGCAAGGTTCTGTTTTACCGTCTCGTTTAGAGGCAAGCTGATAGCTTTCAAGACGGGGAATTCCTCTGGGTCAATTGCTTAATTCTCTGTCGATATACCTCCGGAAGGGGATGTGATTGTAGACTGGCCGACTGACATAATGAGACCAGAGCAAGAGTAGGGGATATGAAATAGGAAAGTTGATAAAATGCTTGGACAGATATAATAGTGAACGAGAACGCAAAAAATTGTTAAATGCGAAGTGGCAATGGTTAGGGAAAAGTGGAGGGCCGTGGGATAGGATATTGGCCCTGAGTCGGTTCTGGGGAGGTGTCCAAGTAAACAACCGGTAGGGGAAACAAAACAGAAACTGAAGTTGTTTTTTTTTCAAATGCCCGCCATACCTTGGCCAACCGGCCATTAAACAGTAACTGATAAAGTTTAACCATTCGTTTACGCCGCCGCACATTAACCGGTCCCTACAACATGTATCAGGCCGTTAAAAAGCACACGAGAATTCGCCAATAGAAGCGATGCGGCGAGTTCCAGGAGGTAGTCGCGAAGAGGGAGACACGATCGCTGGAACAGTCTGACGTTTCAGATCCTCGCTCGAATCCAGCATCAGAGACAGAGGGTATTGGGTTGCCCGGGTTTTGCATCATTTATAAGATGTAGTTGCTAGGCCACTCCATGCCTGTCACAATTGGTAGCTCGCAGGTGCATCGCAGATAATGGCATATGGCACGCTGGAGCACAGCACCGGCATGGCCCGTTTGCACACCGGCATGGCAACTTACACTCACAACATCTGGCCGGTCAGATGATTGTCACACCACGTGCGATTATCTGCGATGCCCCTCACTATCCTCTTTCTTGCTCTTTCAGGAGAAAAAGAGCAAGATAGTTCTGAATAAAACCGACCGGATAAAACGCCTTTAACCAGGTTCGTTTTGACGTAAATAACTTCTGCATCTAGTGCCTACTACCAAACACCTGCTGGATAGTGGACACTCTGTTGACACAGATCAAATCTTCCGAGTCATTGCTCGTGCATGGAAACATCGGAAGCACTGCATGCGAAGGTAAAAAAACTGGCTTCTGCAAAAAACTAGGTCATACGTTAAACCTGACCTTGAGCTTAAAATCCCTCGTCCTTTGATTTGCCCGCTCTCTTGTACACTACCACACTTTTACAATTATTCTATTGACATTTATGTGACCCCTTGCAATCAATTAGCATTTGACCTTAACGCTGACCTTGACGTTTTCATTTGTTTTTTTGGACTCATTCAACCTGCTGTGTGTTCGATACTCGTGCTCGAGATGACACGACAGGAGACAGCCGCTAAACGGTCGCGACATTTTTGACATTAATGGATCCTAAGCATCCGAGCTGGCATAAAGAACGATGGGACAATGACGGAGAAGCCACACCCTTTCCAGCAGCAGCAGCTAGAAAGCACATGTGAATGCTGGGAGACCCACTGATGAAAAGAAACCCTCGCAACTGTGTCATACAGTGGCAGAATATCGGCGGAAAACGTGCCTGGGCTTTTTAGCGAGTACTATGCTCTCGGTATGGTGCGTCGGGTAACCGCTATAGAAGATCCCTGCTTAGTTGTACTTCGATCATGCCTGAACTAACCATACCATGTATGTCGCGGATTGCAGCTCTCCACGCAGAACGATCTCGGTAGGGATCTAAGCATCCTCGAACTGCTCTCTCTCTCTCTCTCTCTCCTCTCTCTCTCTCTCTCTCTCTCTCTCTCTCTCTCTCTCTCTCTCTCTCTCTCTCTCTCTCTCTCTCTCTCCCTCTCTCTCTCTCTCCCTCTCTCTCTCTCTCTCTCTCATCTCTCTCTCTCTCTCTCCTCTCTCTCTCTCTCTCTCTCTCTCCCTCTCCCTCTCTACCCTCTCTCTCGACAATCCCTCCTCTTCTTCTTCCTCCTCCTCCGCCACCAGTGTCGCGACAGTCAAAAATACCGGAGGGGGCGCGGGGGGACAGTGAATTGCACGCGGACGAGTTTTATGGTGATAGTATACTTGTGCGCAATATGTACCTCTACTCTACTGCCTTTACTCAACTGGGCTTGAGGTCATGACACAATCAGAAGCGATCGGGCGTAGCCGGTTGGCGCGGTATAAGCAGGCGCCTTTACATTCCTCCACATCCTCGTGTGTGGCCTTTGTGGCACCACCACCAACACTACCACCTTTTTATTCTCCGGAGTCGTATTTTACTCTTCTTTCTCTGTCCATCCTCCACTCTCGTCTCTATATTCTCTCCTAAAACTGTGTTCTCGCCTTTTTCATGCGCACACAGAAGGTATTTGCAGCAGGCGCGTGCGTAAAGTAGTCATCGGTTCGTGCTTCACTTTTTAGTTGTTGTTTCCGCAGGTGTCTTTCAACCAGTTCAGACATTCCTTATAGAAGGGAATCTTCGTCATGTATTTTTGGGGGCGCCTCGATTGGTACTATCCAGTTCCTTTTTCTTTGGACATTTGTTGCTTCATGCATCGGCGTACAAAATCTCTAGGGGTAACCATTTTGGGAGAATAATTCAAAAGAACTAAGTTAGCTCGACTCTATAGCTTTCCTCATCAGAGCAATGTTTTTGGATCGATATAGCGGAGTGTTGACAGTACTCTTCTTGGGAGAGATATGGTAATTATTCTTATAGTGTAGAATCACTTCGGCATATGTTTATTTTACGGTAAACCGATGTGCGTTTTGTTCCGTCAACCTTTCGCTGTACAAGAGCATCCAGAAATGGAAGTTTATCATCAACTTCTTTCTCGAGGGTGAATTTTATCCCCAGGATGGTTGAGTTGATTGTGTTGTAGGAGTGTTTCTAGTCAGTCCTTTCTAACGTCAACAAACGTGTCGTCTACATATCGTACCCAGAAATTTGGTTAACTAATGGGAGAGCCATAGATTCCAGTTTCTGCATTGTTACTTCGGCAAGAAAGTCATATGGGCGATCCCATTGGAGCTCCTTTTCATTGCCGATGGTTTTGGTGGTCGAATGACAAATCGGTTTCGAAACAAAGGACTACGATTTCAAGCAAAGCAGGTGCAGGAATATCCGTTTCATAGGACTTTAGGACTTTGTATGTACATTGCCTTGCTGCATCTAGTGGTATGGATGTGAACAAAGAAACAACCCTCAAAAGGTGACCATTATCTCATCAGTGGAGATGGTGATTTCTATTCATTTATCTTAAAAGTGAATGGAGTTCTGAATGGCCTCGACCTATCACACTTACCTTCTCAAAGGCGAATCTGTGTTTCTGCTGTTGTACGCGGCCGTAGGCCAGAGATAACCAATCCTTACCGTTTATTACAAGCTGGTGTTCGGGCAATCTTAAAGCTGAGGGGCATTTACCCGTTTCACCAACATACCTCGCATCGCATCTTTTCATATGTTCAGCCACTCCGTTTTTGCATTTGCCATCTTAGAACGGGGCCTTACACTAAAATATATTGCAAAAAATTTCCTCCAATATAAAGAGAGAATTGATTTCTTTCAGTTTCAGCAGAAATTGTATCACCAATTTTTCACGGGAGGTCAAAAAGCAGGCCAAACGTCCCCATTTTTGCCTTGAATTAACCTTTGAAATTGGTTAAGTACGCAGACATTCGACAGCGAACTATCTAATTAAAGCGTTTTTTTAAAGAGCCAAGTTATTATAGAAAGTTTTTAAAGCGATTTTTCGGTATATTAATTACCGGCTTTTTGTTGCGTACGTTCATTTTTCTCGGCAACGAGTTTTTATGTTTGAGTGAGTCTACTACTGTGACCCAAACGGCCAGCCGCAGGATAAGGAATGTCCAAAAATTCACTACTTCGGTAAATGCTTCTAATAGGTTTTCTATTTGAAGGATTGATAAATAAACAGAACAGAATCTACATTTATGAGCAATCGACTGAATACATTGAAAATCATAAAGAATTCACCAGTAGTTGATAGATGACCTTAAACTCATCTTAATCGAACACCGGAACTACTTATAAATAAAGTTGACGAAAGGAACGTTCTCTTAATATGCACATGATCGTATGTTTACTATTGCACCTAACAATTCGGTTTAGAGCTATTGGTCACTGACCCGTCTGTCAACACGTGAGCTAATGAAGAATTTTATTCCCGTGACGTCCCTATCGGCACAATCAAGCGAAAATCTGTTTGTCCAAGTCAAACATATCTCAAAAATTGTAGATACGGAGGATAAAAACAGTCAATTCACGTGAAACCATGTTGAAATATATATTAAAAATTTAAACTGTTTGTTAACGGTCATAAATTACATTACCCATAATTTGGAAGAATGTGTCTGTGCAAAATTCACTAAAAGACTATTTTTGAACATAACTCTTCTTGTGTTGCTTTATTCATTCGGCTTTTTGCATTGAAAGGCTTCCTGTATGTATAAAAATTTGTTTACTTACTTGCACCGATTTTTTTCACGTTTTCGCAATTTCCCTCCGTTCTAAAAAATCTAGCATTTCAAAACCATGTAACGTTAATTTGTAAACCAAAAATGACTGCTTTTTAGGACCGATCGTTCTTTTACTGCTGTGTGACTTTCGGGCATGCAGCTTGGTCTGATCGTGCGCAATAGTAATTTTCTTGTGAAATTCATGAGATTTCGAGAGTTTGGAAATTTACTATACCTTTCATCACAATCTTGGCACGTTATGCTGCAGACTACTACTACTATTACTAATACTACTACTACTACTTCTTCTACTACTACTTCTACTACTACTAATATTACTACTACTACTACTACTACTACTACTACTACTACTACTACTACTATTACTATTACTACTACTACTACGACCACCCCCACCGCGCACATGCTGACCCGAGGTGTTTCAATAGAATGAGAATGTAAGGCGATCTCTGGGGAGCAGGGCTTTCTCATCTGACGTTTCATAATCCTACTCGGGCTCAAGTAAATACACAAGCTAAATAGGTTTTTCCTGTTCACTCCTGATGGTTTAATCATTCTGTCTCTTCATTGGTCCTGCTTTCTTATCCAACTGGTGTCTAATAGCCTCGTATGGTATTGGTAGATCGATCCTACGGTTGATCGAATTGCCATCAGATTGTCAGACTTCGATGATCTCCCTCGCCATTTTGATTACGGCTCGGCCGAGTATTTGTGCATTGTTGAAGCCGAATTGGTGATTTTGTTCGAGACTGCGCATGGCGACATGTGATCAGATGTCTTTTCGCTTTACGACCAGAGTGTGCTCATGTATACGCGATCTCAGTCGTTTGTCTGTCCTGCCGCAGTAATTGGCCGAACAGTTCAGACAATTGACGCGGTAAACAGCTCTGACGTATCCTCAGGGCGGTAACCGCACCTCGGGCTGCATCAGCAAGCGCCGGAAAGTGACCTCTGACCCGTGACCAAGGCAACGTTGAGGGTCTTCGCGCGCGTTCGGTGGCCCCGGAGACGTCTCGCACGTCAGGGTAGATCAGGGGAAAAGGTTGGATTTCTGTTTATACCATCTGTTTGTCTTCGTATGCCTTTTTGGTATAAGCATTTGTTTGGCAGCTACACGGGTAGCTTTTGGAGAGAAGTTCCCACAGGAACATAAAGCAACGAGATGAGGTCAAATAAATTATCCCTTTATCCTCCCCAAAGAAACGACGCGCTTCCATGGCCAACACTGTATTGATGCTGACATTTCGGAAAAATTCCTCAGTTCCATCATCAGAGTGGTGAGATGGTTCTTCCTACTTGCCTAGAGTTGGTCCGTCTCCGTCGCTTCGCGTTTTATAGGCGGGCTTGACCTCCGAAGTGCCGACTGACTTTGGTCCCTCCGTGGCCGACAGGGTGGCGCACTCGTGTGACCCTGTCCCCTGCACGGCTGTCGTGGTGGCTTCAAGGTCGGTGCGCACGTGAGTCCTACCCTCATAAACGCATGAGCTGATCAGCTGTCGCTCCTGTGCGGGAATCTGTGTGCGTAGGTGGGTAGATATTTCACGTCGATCATGCGACCTCCGGCTGGCTCTTTCTCCCTGCTGTGAAGGTGACAACTGTCGGAGAAACCGCGTTTTATTCGCTAGTGCTGTTGACCCGCAGCACACCGACCTTTGGGCTATCGAAGGGACTCTACCAACGGTAATTGCATCCACTTACAAAGAACTCTGAGTACTCTATTGAAGATTCAAAAGATTTTATAGACAAACTAAAAGGGGCAAAGTTACAACTGACGAAATAATGGGTGCACGCAATGTGCACTCGGTCTTCACATCGATTCCTCTGGATTTAGCGAGACGCGGCACTTAAGAACTACCTCAGGCCTACATCACTAATGTGCCTGCCGATGCTTTACTCTTACTACTATATAATTGTCGGCAAATCAAAGTTTCCTTTTCCGATTAATGTTATTAAAAACTTAAGAGGGCTCCTATGAGGTCGCCCATATCCAGCTTTCCGGCCGAAGCTGTAATGCGAAAGTTAGAATCGATGGCTCTTCCTACAATTAAACATACACTGTAGGTGCGTTACGTAGATGACACATTTGTCATCGTCACGAGGAAACATTTAGGTCTGATCCCCACAAATCCAAACTCTACGTTTCCAGGAGTTGAATTGACGTTTCAAACGTAGGTTAATGGAAACTGCCATTTCTGGATACACTCGTACACCGAAAAAAAATGATGGATCATTCCATACACCAGGTTATCGCCAACCTTTTCTAAAGATAATTCGGCGAGGATACGTTTGCTCTCAATAAATTCTCGTCACGTCTTTTCTTTGTAGAACAAATCGTACGCTTGTCAGGGTGGAGATGGGTGGGGTTAGGAAACAGAATTGTGGTCAGTCTTCTGATCATCGTCAGAGGAATGGCGGCCGCCGGGAAAGGTAATTAGTTGCAGGCAGCTGAATTGATGGCTTTCGGCCATGGTAATTGCGGTGCCTGTATGCAATTATTTTGGACGCACAGGACCGGTTTGCGCAACCCGATTGCTGCCACTTCTGTCGTAGCCAGCAGACGCTGTCCAAGGAAGTTTTAATAGCCCGAGGGGACCTTGTGACTCACCCGGAAGGCTTCGCTGGTATCTACGCGATGATCCGTGTCTACCAGATGCACGAGGACAGAACTGTTTATATTATTTATTTGACTCTTTCCTAACCAGGCTGGAAGGTGTTCCCTTATCCTTTTGGACAAACGGCGGCTTGTGCTACCAATATATTCTGCCCCACGGGAGCAGGTAAAAGAATAAATGCACATCGAGCTGGTCTGGGCTGGTAGTTTTGTCCCTTGTCATCTCCGTATAGGATTGGAGGTAGTCGAGAGCAGTATTACGGGCATCAGCTGCCGGAAAGGTATTCAATACAGCTGGAATTCGGGCGCCTCATTTAAAGTTCACTGTGTGCGTCACCTTGAAATTTAATCCAGATGGGAGGTATTTTTCTTGTCTTACTATTAGCACTAGCCACTTTGGTTGTCTTTGATCAGCGATCATAACAATAAAGCGATCTGGATTGCCTTTTGTCGAAAAGCACTATCTAAAACCCTTAAGCTATCCTTCAATGCTATGAGAAGAGCAGATCCTTTTTGACCTTTGTGTCGAACATCGCACTAAATTACGCTTAAAGTTTAGCGGTACTTGACGGTCCCAAAATGGTATTTTGCACAGACCACGGCTTGACAATCGAATCCTCCTGTTAGACATTTTTAATCAGATGCATTTCCAGAAAAGTGAGCAATCCGGAGTTTTCTTGTTCCAATGTAATTAGATTAACGGGTGCCCTTTATTTATGACATCTCGTTAGAACTTAAAATGTCAGTTTTTCAGGTGCAACTGCAATATGTCATCCACGTATCGCCCATAATAGTTCAAAATTTTTATCTGGTTACGAAGCTGCAGCGTCCGGCTTGCTCACGAATATATATTCACTGTGAAAGGGGCCACGGGGTGAGCGCTATAGTTACTCCGTCCGACTGTCTGTACTGGTTGTTATGAAATAGAAACGGCACGTTTCAAGGTAAATCTTCGAAACAATCCATTGAGCGCATTCACTGGCACTCCTATATCCTGGGCGTTAGTACATTTTAACAGCTTTCATCTTAACATGGAGGGATCAGTTAAAACATATAGTTAAAACATATAGAAGAAACTACTGTTATCTGAAAGTATAACAGAAGTCACCACTTATAATTGGAAGAACCTATGAAGTTCTCTTTCTCGTGTTAGCTAAAAACCGTAATGAAGACCCCACCACTACGAGAGCCTCGGACTGGGTCCCGAATAGGAAGGAAGAGGGACGACAGTTGAGAGGATATTGGGTCTCTGTGAAGAAAGATTGAAGAACATTTTGGAGTTTGCACTCGGATAAAGGCCCACACCTAACGCGCTGAAAGACCTGCCATCCCGCCAGGGTGGGTCGCGTCTTTAGCGCAACCCTGTTTGGAGTCGACCTTTGGAAGTTGATTGGCCAGTTTGG
>WEDG01010790.1:0-13636 GCA_017591395.1 Schistocephalus solidus | reverse complement strand
CTGCTCCCGCACATTTAAACACCGCATGGGCCTATTAGGACACATGCGCCTCCACGACAACCGCCGGTAAAAGCACCGGAGGCTAAGCTACATCAGCGCACACTACCTACACCAATACATCGACAACACCCTCACAATCACCATTTACCAGAGTATATCACGGTTTCCTAGAAATCGTGACTGGGAAGTCTGCCAATCTGACGCTTTCATCAGACCACGCCGTCGGCTCAGTGTATGTGCTGTGTGTGTCGAGTGACTGACCAGTGGACTGGGAGTCAGACGGCGATGGCTGCTCCATATCCCCAGAGTTTGTGAATCCTGGTGTGTGCGTTAGGGAGGCCAGGTCGTGCTGTGGCGCGCGAAGACGGTTACGCCGATCCGTCAGCCAATGCGCCCACTCCCACATCAGGCAACTGACCGGCTCGGACAGTGTCTGATGGTGGGGGTTGAGGAGAGAGTGAGGTCGACAGCTCAGCGCATGTTCCTCACTATAAACAATCTGACCCGCTTGAAACAGTGGAATCTTCCGCTCAAATCACAAATAATGGAAGAATTCGTCCCCCTTTCTTGGTGATCGAACAAACTGACAACCCTGTCTTCTACACCTCCACACCGGCACATTCTGTCCACGGACCTTCTGTTTCGTTAACATCACCTGTGCCACATGGCACTCACAAAAATCATTTCCCTCTACTCAGAGACCATGCGGGAGGAGATATCGTGACGTCACCACTTCTTCACTGTGCAAATATTTCGTAAAAAAATCTGGTAACAACAGTTTGAAACAGAAAAATGAAAGTAGGAATCAGACCATCGTAGCATGTACAATCTGAGCATAACTACTGAAAACGGTGACAGTCAGCAATCGGCTGGTAGCACTTGAAGGCCAAGTAGTACATTTCCGTCTTGCTCGCATGCCAAAAGCAAGCCTTGTCGACCACTCTGATTTCACGTGCCTTGTAACCAAAAGGGCTGGAAACGCTGACACTGAGTCATGTGATGTTTAAAAATGACAGTGGGCATGACAACGGCTGGAAACAGCGTCTGCACACAGGACAGACGTTTTCTCCTTCAAAATGGTCGGTTGGACGTAGGGATACATACCCCCGCACATTACTGGCGGCCTTGAACGGGGCAATTAGCCCAGTTTCCTAAGCCTCATTTCACCTCCCCCATTAACCCCCGGAATTCAGCTCAAAGACACCTGTAATACGAGGAGGAACCTAATCTCATTTCCTACCGAACGGTTAAAATACGCAAACTGGAAGACAATCTGGAAGACAATCGAGGCAGGAAAAGCTGCATTTGCCTCCGGTTATGCTTTCTGCTGATCTCACAACGTTTACTTCGAATGCTCTCTTATGCTGTTGGTGTTTCCTATATCTTTTTAGTCGATATAATAATACAGTGGCATTTTACAAAGGTCCAGCAATTGGCTGATCGCATTCAGAATGATGTTGTCCAGCATCTCCAACCTAACCTGATTGCTGCTAAATCTCTCCATCCCAAGTGCCGTGACTTTCCACATACCTCTTGCCGTAAATCGGCATATTCCAGCGTTCTGTATTGCCATTTCGATACCCTACGCGCAGAGACAAAATCACAGAAACGGAGACTCAAACTGTCCCCGTAATAAGTGTTCACTTTGATGCAAACATATTTACTTGTGTCACTTGCTAATTTATAACCTGATAACAGTGAATGGAGCCATCTATGCTGGAAATTTTGAATGATAGTTTCACAATAAAGCGCCGTCTTCTCTACTTTCATCTGTCCAGTAATTTCAGAGGGAAAAGCTGCAGTCATCTCAAGGGCTTTGGGTCATAGAGGAGGACACGAAAGATGCTGCGAGTTCACTGCGAGCGACCCAGCATCGGGCACGGAGCCAATAGCTTGTCCGTTTGGTAAACAATTAAGCCCACTAAACAGGGCTAGTGGCCTGCCCTTATACCTCAGTTCGACCGTCATAATCCGATGATGTGCACCGTATGCTCCACAGAAGGGTGGTGCAGGGACGGTGACTTGCGAGTGAGTTAGTTTTAAGTGATAGCAGACTTTCACTGCATCTACTGCGCCCTCTCCCTCTCTCTCTCTTCCCTTACCCGCCTGTGCCCGGTGTGAAGACATTGTCAAATAGACTGGAGGTGGGGTCGAGCGCAGGTGAATCATATCCCACCATAGCCATAAATGGCAACAGTGGGTGGTGCGAAATGAGCCTGCACCTAAGCGTGCCCATGTTGGGCACGTGCACCCCCCATGTTCGGCATTGGTTATGGGACAGCATCCCAGAATAATAACGCCTGTCGCACCCTGATTCGTCCCCCTTGTTGGTTCAGCGCATCTATCACGTGGCCCGTTTAGGGACCTGTCATTATACAACGTTAAATACAGAAGCAAATTCCACCAACCATTGGACTGGAAAGTCTGTACAGGTAAGGGAAAAAGCCAGTCGCTTTCTGTAGCCCTAGACTCCCTGCAATGGACAGCATTATCAAGGTCAAATTAGGCTGGCAATGTAGGGATAGCCAAACCTTAGAGTGATGAATATTGCCGGCAAAGATAATCGAGACTCGAATGGCCATTTCTGGCTTTGTAAGCCGTCGTCAGCCAGTCATACCCCACTTCAGGTGGTGTACTACCCGAGGATCGAACCCGCGACCCGGTGATCAGAAGTCCAATGCTCTAACCATCGAGCAATATTCACCTGCCTATTCTACCACCAGCCGCTGGGCGGCTGCTGGCGGGGCTCGAAAGTGAGCCTCAAGGCAGCGCGAAACCAGTGAATTTCGTTAGCGATCGGTGAGGGTTCATCAACGAATGCAAAATACTATACGCTCAAAATGACATTTGTTTAATAGAACGAAACTCCCTGTTGACAAGGATGACAATGGACAAGTGGGATTCCTGGGAATTTTTCCCCAATCAGTGGAAAGGGGCGGGTAGAACAGTTAGCATCTCTAAAGTATTACCTTCGGGCATAAATTGCGAGAAAATGTGCAATTCAGCTGAAGACCACGGGCGTTGAGTCATCTTGCCTATTAGAAGTGATCTGGGCAATGCAGTTAGCAAGAACACTAAACGAACCACGAAAATCGGCGGCCTCGGTAGGGGATTCGAACCCTCGGAAGCGGGCAAGGCTTTGTGTGCAGTTATCGTAAAGTGAGTCTGGTAGTCATCTAGTGGATTGTTTTGATTAAGTCGTTTTGGAAGTCAGCTTATTGAATCAGAATTGGTGGATTGCATAAGTTGTAGTAGGCGGAGGAGTAAATTGACTCAAAGGTGATTAAACTAACGGCTCTCGGTCGGGACGCTGTAGCTCAGATGAGTTGGGTTATAACCTGTACGCAGATTTGCTCTGGCAGTTCCAATCTCACAGAAGCCGCCCAGATGGTTTTTCTCGAATAATTAAAAATTGCCGAACCCCGCATTTAGCTAAAACATAGGAGTTTCGAAGCGCAGGAATACCCTGTTCACTGCAACTCCTCTTAAGATTTAGTGATATTTTCAAACAAGGAACTTATCTGTTTTTACTAACCACTAAACGAAGCGTTTATATATGGGCTAAGGACGTTCAAACCTACCGATCCCGGGGGAGGTACAAGCGGTCCAGGAAGGCGTTTTTACATATTCCATAATGTCGAACATGCCTAGCCTCTAAGGTCTTCTGCCACAACGAAAAAGCACTCTGTGATGCATAGCAGTCTAACCACTCATACGGGTGTCAAAAGAGCGTGACAGCCACAAACCTGCACCGACGTCGTACAAAGTGGTTATCCGCTGGTAAAGATGCGGGGGTCATCGGTGCTGGTTACCGCCGGAGAGCTTAGCTGAGGTCAACGTGTATAATTGACATTAAGCGCTGTTCTAGAGGTGTAGTAAAGTATACTTTTACCCCTATAAATCAGTATCCAAACAAGATATGTGTTGATGATCTCCCTGTAAATACCAATAACCACGGCACACGTCCGACGATGGCGAAAAAGGGGATTAGCTGAAAGAACGTGTTTACGTCTGCATAACGGCGGAGTCTGTCTTCTATTGTCAGCACAATTGTGCCACGCAAAGGCTGAACTTTACGCAGCTCTTTCAGTCGAACGTGCCAGGTCGGTATTGATCCTTGTTCTGCTTTTCGCTGCAATTATCTGTTTTCACTCGAGTGGCGTGGTAGTAAGGTGATAACTTGCGGGGGGGGGGGTTAACTGTGTGCTGCGAGTTGGTTGCCATCCCATGTCTCCGGTTGACACAGGTATGCTCTGATTAAGTCGATCCCGACCCACCTACTTCTGCGTCATCGGTGGGAATAGCGATGTGAAAAACCCGGGAGGCGGGGGCGAGGTCAACGCGCTGGCTTGTCGAACTTGAGGCAGAAAACTACGTCTTTAATGCGAGGTTAGCTTTGCTACTCAAGTGGCCTTGGAAATAGAACACTTGTTCAGCCCAGGTGTTGCGAGCAGCCGCTGTTCGTGCAGGTGGATCTGCAGTTTTCGTTCGGCTCCCCCGGACGTAGCTGCAACCACTTCCGTTGAAGCAGACTTTTTAGAAGGTTGCAGAAGCTTCAGTAAGCGACGAGTAAGCCTTTGGTTACCTTATACGGCGTCCAATTGTAGTCTGGAGTCTATGGAACACGAATATCCGAAGGGTTTCGGTAGTTGACATACTTCCTCAAAGACTATTTGGAGGCAAGGAATGAATTCGGAAATATCTTGCGGCTCCCTCACCGAGACCTGATACGCGTGTAGCCAGGGATCGGAGGGCGCGTAAAGGGGCTGTCTGTATTTGTCAGCCGCCGTGCAAACGCCAATCTCCGATCATCCTGACAAGGTTGAAGCAGATGCCTCGCGAGTACACTTCGCGTACATGTGAGTCAACCCCACACCCACCGGATGTGGGTGGCGGTCTTCACTGCTTGCGCTTGACTGGTTGCACTAAACTTTCATTATTTGACTGGTGCCGGTGGATTTCTTGAGCATTCCGGTCTACAGCTCCTAATCCGCACACCACTATACAAGGACCTCCAGTGAGCTAGCAGTTTGGATATGCATCATAAGGGGAGCCGGGTGCTCACAGCTGCTGAACTCAGTAGAAGTGCTCTATTTTATGTTTTCAGGTCAACAAAATGCGTCATCAAACCCGCGAGGCCAGAATTACAGTTGGTACTTGGTGAGGATCAAGTGCTTTATTCGGTGAGGGCTGACCTCGGCTTCTGCTGACGTTTCTTAATTTCAAAAAGCTCATCCCTCCCTCCCCCTAACCGTTCATATTCCACAGTCATCTGTGAATTTAAGGGTAGGGGTGACCTTGGAGGATACTATCGACTAATCCGCTTCCAATTTTTAGGGTCTGTTATAGCCTCGATCATTTGACTCGAAGAAGATACAGTTGTTGAGTAACCTTCGACCGGCGATAAAACATCCGTCCGACAGGCAGACAATTGACCTGAGCAGGGTAGTGGTCTTGTGCACTTTGAACAGGCTGTGTAGCAGTGCTCAGACAAGTCTAATGGATCTCCTAAAACGCTGGTCGGCTAGACCGATTGTTCTACCGTCTTCGGGTTTTTGTCAGACGAGTTTGATTTTTCGGCTGGAAACTTTTCATCTTATTGGAGCAACAAGGTTTTAATAAGATTACATCCACAGCTATCACAGCCTTTTATGTTGGACAAGCCGGAAATTCCGAGAGAAGGATGAAAAGGAGGAGCAAGAGGAGGAGGAATGAAAAGACAAAAGCGAAGAGGATGGAAGGCGGAGAATGATGAGGTGAGAAACTGAGACGGAACAGAGCAGTAGGCGGCGGCGGCGGAGAAGCAGAAAAAGAAGAAGAAGAAGAAGAAGAAAAGAAAAGAAGAGGAGGAGGAAGAAGGGTAGGGAGGGTAACAAGTTTAAGTGAAACATGGCAGAAAATGGGCGATGAATTGAATATTATAGGGGAGTGGCAGAATGAGTGTGGTTACCTTGAGTGGCTGGGTAGGGTCTGAAAACCAATGCTCGGCTGACCGACATTGCTTGTGGGAGGTGGACGGGCTGGTTGTTTGGCGTAGACTGGAGGGTTTTTGGCCAAAGGCCTCACGCAGAAGGTGAAGAAGTTGGACGGTGTTGGATTGCGACTGGAAAAAGAGAGCAAAAAGAGAAGTTCGTATTATAAAAATCTAAGTAGACAAAAACCTGCGCGTTCAGTTTAGACTCCGGGTTCTAAACTACGGTCCTTGGACGCGTCTCGCGTGGATAGAGGCCAGCAACATCGGATGACAAAAATCTCCCGGAAGAGCAGGGGTCTGCATGTTAACCCAAACTGTAAAGACACCTTAAGCATCCATGGGGTAACAGAAAGTGAAATGATCTTCCACGAAGGCTGCTTGTTCTCGGGTTTGTTTATCAAGAAGTTGCGAAAAATTAAACGGTAGTACCTAAAAGCGTGATAGGGCATCAATTCGGAATATTGGTTCTCCTGTAAATGAAGAAACAAGGCACAGCAGTCTAACGGCGTGGTTAAGGAGGCTTGCTATGCAATGGGGAGTAGTTCAACGCACTCCAGCATAATCCCGGAACCAGATTCAAATTCCAAATCAGTCCCGCCTGTGGACTGGACCTCAGCGGCCGTTGCTGCGACTGCTGCTGCTGCTGCGGCTACTGATGATGATGATAATGATGATGATGATGATGATGATCAGGAGGAAGATTGTGGTGGTGGTCACGGTAGCAGTAGTATTAGTAGTAGTAGTACTCAGTAGTAGTAATAGTAGTAGTAGTAGTAGTAGTAGTAGTAGTAGTAGTAGTAGTAGTGTAGTAGTAGTAGTATATGGCGGCGGCGGTGCCAGCCAAGCCAGAAAAGATTAATTCAAGTCTTTCCATTATACCGGTATTTATTTCCTATTATCCCTTTGCAATTTGGTTAGAACCAAATATGGTTTCTATGGGGCTTCAGAAACAGATGCGTTCTCACTGAGAAAGATGAGGCACCTCCATTGATTTAGGTTGTGTCTTGACACAATAAGAGAGACATATCAAACACGGCAATTTTTGCACTGTTCGACGCCTCTGCGAAACAAGACACAGGAATGTAAGTAAAGAAGAGATAAATGCAGCAACAATAGCAGTTCGCTCTCCGTTTCATGGATATATTTTGCTTTTGGCAGAAAAAAGTACGACAGTCGAACATGACAATGCACACTACTACCGCCCGAGTGCAGCAGAAATGCCTTGCGCAAAGTTTTCATAATGTCAAAGGAGACGGGAGTATGGTTCGCCTCACGCTCTCTTCCCATACCCATCTCGGTCCAATGGCCAAACTAGGTCAGGACAACTGGAGTTGGGTGGAGTAACAGCACTGGTACCATGTTCGCGTCTACGCGTGCCACATCACGGCTTGATCCTTTGTCAGTTAACGATAGGTGAGCGTTTATCGACGAATGTCCATATCCCCTATATAGACCGGAATAACAAAGAAGCCCGTGGCTCAATGGTTAGGGCGTTGGACTGTGGATCAACAGGTCGCGGGTTCGAGCCTCAGGTGCGGCACCACTAGGGGTTGAATATGACTGGCTGATGACAGCTAATGAGCCAGAAATAGCCATTCCATTCTCCATGGAATTTTTAGGCATTGTCGTCAAATAAATTATCCACGACCACGTCTGAAAAAGTAAAAATCACACGGTGGTGTCATTTACAAGCAGAATGCCACCAAAACAAGCGAAAAATACCATGTAAGTGGAAAAACAAGTACTACGAAGCATTTGAATGAACGAACCCAACACCCAGTTTATAGCAAAGAGCAAGGCGGCTTACAAGATAAATAAACAATGTAGTCTTGTCATCACTTATACCCTGAAAAGCTGACAGTAGCTGGTAGTCGCTGACATTAATTTAGTGTTCAAGGCTGATTTGCGTGAATATGCTACTTCAGTACACTATAAGGCGGTTTTGGTGTAAGGTAGATCACTAAGAGTATCGTGAGCAGTCGTGCGTAAACAGACTTGGTGCTTCGGCATAGATTCCCAAGGCAAGTACGTTATCATTGAAATTCACAAGCGGAACGGAAATGGTCGGCATGCGGGTCACCCGATCAGAATACAGGTAAGCATAAGAGCGAGCAAATGATGGTCAAAAAGAAACAGCGATATGAGTTGCCTAAAAGAAGGGAGGGAGTCGGAGTTCCTGCGCTCCCCAGTCAATCCCCCTTGCACCCTGACGGAATGTCACTATTTCTACCTCTTTGGTATCGAGAGGTGGCCTCTTGGGATTAATTGCAAGGGCGGATCTTCCCGTGTACTCAACCCAAACCCAAACTGCATCAATCGCAACAAATATCCTCTGTTTTATGGGCGGGTGGAACATTATGGTAATGGACATACGTGCTTCCAGTTAGAAAGGTAGGGTAGAAATACGCGCCCACTGACATCCACATGCTTGCCCGTCTTAATCTCCATGGAGCTGGTGGGTCGAACGTAGACCATCGGCGGCATGTGAGGGTGCGCAGAGAGGAAGAAAATGGCTACCGGAATGTTGTAGGTATGGCCGCTATACGTCACCGGTAGGGTACCATCCAAACTGAGGAGGTCGCAAGTTGTGCCATCGTCAAATGCTGTTAGGGTACTGTGAGCGCCAAAACGGGGAGGGTACTTTACTGAAGGACTGGAATTTAACCGGTAGGTTGATAGGCCCGTGCGGCGGCCTCAATGTCTGAGCGGGCCGCCTCCTTGTGTTTGTACTTTTGGTGGAAAAGAGAGAAGAGGCGTGTGGTTTAAATAGAAGGATTAGGCAAAGGGATTGAGGATACGTAGAAGAATAGAGACTCGTTTAAGTATGTAGCTGGAAGTACTGCCTTTCTTAAATATTGTGATAGCTAATCAAATTGCATGTTTCAAATGTTGAGGGATCCTTCCAAGCACCATGGAATCAGCTAGGGAGGTTCAAATCCAAAAAAAGATGTGAAATCAATGTGTATGTGGAAGGGACCACAGTTGACAAATGTGACCCTGGAAAAGTTATTAAAACAACTTGGGAATAAGAAGCTGAGAACTTCTGCAATCCGCAGGCAAGTGAACTATATTGCCAAATTCTCCCTTCTTAAATAAAGACATGCCGACAATCAGAGGTAAGAATGTAAAAAATTACGCTAAAGACCAAGTTTCATTGCTACCGCTTGAATTTGAACAAGAGTGGTCCATGTGGTACATGAGTGGTACATGTGTAAGGGAGAAATGCATGGATGGATAAACAACCCTGCTCCAAATGACTTGAGCAGATATTCCTTTCCGATGTACGTGGTATAAACGAAAAGCCTGTGTTACACGGCCTTGACAATGCCCTGGGCATTTGAGAGAAGACTAGAAAAACATAGGGAACGGATAAAAATCCTGTCCTCCAAATTGCACTTTGTGGAAACAGGGCCATCAATCACACATGAACAATGTGTTCCTTTTTATTTCAACGATTGACAAGGAATTCATAAAAGTCTTCGAAGAGGCTCTGAATGCTGTATGATATTGCAGGGAGTGCAAAAGATATCATCACGCCCACTTTATTTCAAATTGTTTGACAAGCAAAACAAAACCTGGGATTAGACTAGACCATCTTAAGAGTGTAGTTTTCAAGAGATGTACATCGTGGATGTCCGGAAATTTATTTCATTCGGTAGACAAAAAGGAATACAATTAATTCAAGTCTGCGTATCAAGTCCTTCTGGATTATCACTGGTCGTTATGAGAGTGCCCATGAGGGCTCTGGTTTGTTTCCCCAAGACGTAACGGGACGAGATTGTCCGTAACCTGGTCAGTGATATTTAATGAAACCCCATCGAAACTCACAGGACAATGGACACATGGCTAAATGGCGGAGCATATTAAGGCTTAGTAACGCTTTGATGACCAATGATCGCCGGTTCGGAATAGCAGGTCCTGTAAACCTGGGTTTGGTATGGCCGGCTGTAACGACTAATAAGCCAGAAATGGCCATCTAGTCTCCCTCGGCGCTCATTTCGCATAATCGTTGGTTGTTATGCGACTGTCTGCGATGGCTCTTGAGTGAAACCCAAGGCGCTACGGGAAGGGCGTGTCCTGTAACCGACCAAAAACCATTATGGTTAGACCTGGCATGTAGTTGCAGGCAAAACAGGCAGCACTGGTAGAGAAGGGGAAAAAGTGGAAAAGATATTTCTTTGACCCACTTGTGAAAAACTCGGCGGGTTCGGTGGGATATTTCTGAGAGAGAGGGAGAGAAGTCATATTTGCAGCTATGCAGTAAACCCCCCAAAAAAACGCTGCGCAAGACTATGTTCCGAACGGACCGCCACCTTCTAAATAAGAGGATACGTTCGTAACAAAACTGGATTGTAGGGCACCATCTGCGCTGAACAGGGAACTTTTTAGATGAATTTCATACGAGAATGCGGCTTTTATGGGGAAACATAAAGTTCGCCAGGTAAACTGAAGATAGCTATCTTAATAACGCTATATCCCTTTACTTGTCACGTTCATGTTAACTGGATTGCAAGTTTAGAACCCAAAGGATTGTGGTAGCATATTTTTCAGAAAAAATAACTTCACAGCTTTTTTAGTCTGCAACACGGATTTAATAATTGTCACATTTGCAATAATTGCAAAGTTTATCTTTTTTAAGGCTGAAGTGAAGAACAGTGAAGAACCGCAGTTCACATAATTATCTCAAGATCTGCTTCGAGTCGTTGTTTCAGAAAAGGCCTGCATAACACTTCTAATGGCGGGATATTGCTAAAGTTTGAATCAAAAACAATTTGGCTAAACATTTAAGATGGTCTGGAATATCCCGAAGTTGTTGCAAAGTATAAAACTTCGAATATGAGACTAGGTTGACATACCACACTCGTGCGACGGTTCTCAAAAATTACTATTCAGAAACCGGCATTTGTTGGTCTTCCACACGCACAGCATAACATTTTCTATAAAAGAGGGCCAATGGGTCATTTTTAACCCATGGACGGATATGTCTCGTGTCGAAGACATATAAGGGGGCCTACGCACTGCTAAATGTTAGCCAGAGCCCTTCGGGTGACATCGATTTCGCGGAGTCGTAAGAAAAACCCTTGGTTATGACTGAAGATTTTAAGATTCGCTGCCGCAGACCGTCACATGTCGTCGCGTAATCCTCGAAATCAGTGAGACCGGAAAAAGAGACATGATCACGACCGCACTAAGTGATAGTATGATATTACCCACGGTGAACATGCTGCTATACACTAAAATGTAAGCGTTTTGCCGAAAAATTCGCATTCGACCCAGAATTCTCCTTGAGGGCGTATTTTTTCCGCATCAAACAATGATTGAAGCAGTAAGTTGATTGCGGTAGCAAAAATATTTGAATAGCTGCTGTGACTAGTGGCGCGACAGTTTGTTGAAGAAATGATCACTTTCTGTATATTTCAGGTTATAGGCATTTATATTTGCAGATGAAAACCCAAATAACATGAAAAATTAGCCTTTTGAAAAGAATTGTTTAACGTATTCAAAATTATGGAGATTTTGTGGAACTTCTGCTCTAGTTGTAGCAATCGTTCACTATGGGTGGTGGTGAGCCTAGTTCTGCTTTAAACACTAACATACATTTACTGAAACAATTGTGGTGTCTAAAACTATGAAGGCCAGACAGTCAACTAGAGCTGCAAAGAATACACGCATGAGTGACTAATAATGAGGGATACAATGCATTCTTTGGACTGCAATTGATGCAGGAGTACGCTTAATTATGCTCCGTCTCTAGCCATAACCTTAGGGCTTAAAAACCCCCTTGTGCAACTAGTGCCTGGAGCATGATCGAATACTTGACAAGTGTGTTGCCTGGTTGAGCAGGACCACGCTGACGTATAGAATGGTGGTTAGTTGATGAAAATAACCTGCCTCTATTATAGAAAGGAACGAAGGCTCTACCAGGTACTACGACTCGAGCGGTACCAAAGGGACATCAAAAGACCGCCGCGAGGTCCCTGAATTATCCCCAATATTAGTTATTTTTATTTGTCCATATTTTCACTCGTAAGTCATCTTCATCTTCACGCTCAACAGATGAACTACTGTTTCGATGCTAGGCTTTAAATTCCCATTATACGATCTGTGGAGTACCAGCTTGTAGAACAGTGTTTAACAGGCAGAGAAATCGCCTGACAATTACGATAATTTTGTACGGTAAGGCTATTTGAGAACGAGAGCGAATCCCGTACGCGAGTAATAGCTTCTGTCCTACTAACAATAGCACACACGTGGTGTCATGACTACGAGTTCAAAATTTGACTTGGAAGGATGGCAACAAAACCCTCGCCTGATACAGGTACAAGCACCGTTTCAGTCATGCGATTGCTGGATATACAGCGGCAGATATTTAACGCTTACACGTCAACTGCCATAAGGTGGTGTTAATGACTCGTCTGGCATAAGGAGCTTGGTCAAAATTGTAAATCCAGTTTTTCGTGATCATAAACGGTTAGAGTACTTCAAGGAAATCTGGCACTTTAAACACTTGGCGAACAAATAAGATGACCTAGACAACGAGGTTCGGTTGCTATTTACCGAGGTATTCAATTCAATTCAATTTATTAAGAGAAATACGCTTGGGCCTTTAAGTACCCTTATATTTTTTTCTGGGGCGGAAGAAAACGAGTAACGAAAACACCTAAGAAACAGAGTAGAAAATTTTTTTACATTTTGAGGGGTGAAATCATCACGAACTTTCAGTATTCGCGTTTGCAGACTTGGGACGGATAACAAGTTGCACACACGAACTGTACGATTTTTATATAGTTTAGGGTACAAGCAACGCCCATAGTAAAAAGATAAAATAATTTAAATATAATGGAATAAAAAATAAAATCTATTTACGTTAGCTAGACCCCTACGTAATGTTGAAGAACCTGCAAACATCGCAGTAGAAGGCAAATTCAAACAACACGCGTGACTATAGAGCGAAAAAAAGATTGCATGTCCAATTCAATTATGTCACCTCGCCTAAGGTAAAAGACACTGACGGCGTTATAATTCGGTATGTATAAGGGAGATAACCAGATCCTTTGAAAACCATATTTACAGCTAGATGCTAGCGAAATATGCAAATTTTATATAGTGAAATGGTTATAGTATATCGGTCATTGGTGTTGACTAAATAAATTTCCACCAAGTAAACATTCATCAAAGCTTCTTTTAATCGTTGCAACGCTCTCAGCCTGAACAACTGAAGTAGGCATTTTGTTCCATTCTTCAATCACCCGGTTGAAGAATAGGTTGGCCCGCAGTTCAAGACCAACCAGACCTCCATATTGCCGTGATATATCGACCCCCAGGACAGAAAACGGAGACGGGTGAAGCACTCATCACAGAGGTAAAGCAAATCTGCCGAAGCAAACACTTATTCAGACTTGGAGATTTCAATGCTCCCGATATCGATTGGGTGTCAATGTACTGCTCGCAATCGGAAAATTAATTCGAACAGAAATTACTTCAGTTGGTAAATGAGGAGTTTCTTACCCAACATGTCACAATGTAGACGCGGTTCCGAAATGGGCAGGAGTCATGCTGTTTGGATATAATCATAATTAGAGACGACAATCGCATCCTTGCATTAATTTATTACTTGCCACTTCGATGATATGATCATGGTGTTCTTGCTTGGGAGAACAG
>WEDG01010789.1:0-34839 GCA_017591395.1 Schistocephalus solidus | reverse complement strand
TTTATTAAGCACACTATCGCTGCATTCGACCTTTATGGCCGGTACTTTGAAGAAATCTTCTCCCTGACAGATCATAACACTGACAGCGATGCCAGTTATTTAACAGTAATTTAACACTGTGCATTTCTGGCTCAAATAGTTTGCAGTGCCTGGGTTCGAAAACAAAATCACGTTCCTCTATAGACCTCTACAAAGTCAAGAGGATACATCTTTCAAAGGTAAGGTATTACCAAAGAAAACCTAGACGGAACAAGATATCAATGATTACAGATTCTTTCGCCTGAATATAAAGCGAAATGAAGTCCAGATGCTGACAGCTAGAGGGCAAACGTATTTGTTTCCCTGGAATTGATGAAGCCAAGGTCCACCAGCAGCAGGCCACACTTCGTGAAAACGGATAACCGGAAAAATAAACCCTCCGAAATATTGGGGAGCGCACTGTAAAGCCTATCACCTTAACTGTTACAACGAAGGAAGGGTTACTAGACTGGCCGTCCTTGGGGCTGCCATAAGTGACCTATAAAGAAGATATCTAAAAACAGCCATCACGAGCACGATAGCCTCGGCGAACTTACGGGTATCCTTTACGAATTCTCCCATCCAAACCTGCGGTTGGTAAATCCTGACCCACTTTGACGGCCATCTCGATGTTTTTTTACCTTTTTACTTTCTCCTGTGTAGCAGGATATATTTGCCATAGAACGAGGTGCCTGGGAAAACGGAACGTGAACAAATATATGTGATTTGTTAAGCAAAGGTTACATTTGATCAATCTCAAGTGCCATTTTCGCGCATCTAGTTGATACTAATTACCATGTCGATCCCGAAGAAGCCTTTCATGTTGTCTATCAGACACCAGCCAACTTCTCTAGAAACATACGCCAGCGAGTGCATGCACGAACCGAGACAGTGGCCCTAAGGCAAAAAAATCAACACTTTCGTGTCTGAAGACGCTCATACAGTCGTTCTCCCTACCCTGGCTGGTAACCATTTCAGGTGGTCTCCATACGCTGTCCCTGACCCATGCTGGCAGTCGTTCAGCCCGCGTATTGGACAGTCATATTCATTCCCTGCACTTGACTCCCAATATTGCTCACATCCTACCCTACATACCCATTCGCCCAGTCCCAGTGACATCTATCGCTGAAAGTCAACCAGACATTGTGATTAAATTCAATGCGGGACACCACACAGTCTAAAATAATTAATGCCTCCCGATTTCCTAAATGCAATTCAAGCCATTAATTCAAGTTTATATTTTGCCGACGCTGCATTTGAAGTAATCAAATCATGCTGATTTTGGCAAACTGACTCGTTATTATAGATTCCCTATATTTGGGGGCGTTGTGCATTACCAGTGATTAAAAAGGATATTAATTTTATTACAAAAATACATTAACGAATACATTTTGAATGGTTGAACTGATAGTTTAAATTTCAGTCAATCGTGGTTCAGTCATATATAGAAATCTGTCCGCAGACCTTGAGTTAAAAAACAACTTCGACATAGATCCAGCCTGATAGAGCAAAAGTGAACATAAGAGAAGATTATCAGCGGATATAAGCATTTCGTTTTGCATCGGTGCAGAAATTCCCGTGGCCATGGAGATAGTGCTTATTAAATAAATTCAAAAAGAGGAATATTTAAGGTTGTATAACAATCTTTTTTTCACTTTGTTTGCAATCAAATGCTGGGAATACATCATGTCTAACAGAGAGGCAAGTACTCGTTTTGCAATTCAAAATATAACTTCATACTGTCATACTGTCATATAAGTTTATGTCTGTTTCCGGATGCAATAAATTTAAAGTAACAAAGATATTTACTGGAAAAAGGGAAGTGTAAGATTAAATTTTCCAGACTACCTTAACAGTAGTCATTGGATCAGTTTTGAGCTCCAGTTTTGTATTTTCATATATCTAACCTAATCTCTATTGCCTTTGTTCAATATGAGCTATTTCGGCTATGAATATTGATGTTGGGTTACAAAATAATTTGTGAAAAACTTGGCAGCGTCGGTGGGGTCTTGAAGTATCAATAAATATTAACATCACCATTGGTCCAAAAATCCATACATTAATCGCGATCGTGCTTCATTTTTGAAGCTTATTGAAATATTTGTGTGTTTCCAGGGTCAACCGGTTATGAACTACCTGGTGGATTTTTAAGATGATTTGTCCTTCTTTTAAGTTGATTTTAACGACAATTTAGGCTAGTGTAAGAAGCTGCATTTGCTACAAGCATCTTTGATGGAATGAAAGCAAAAAACTGTTATCTTTTGCCTTCGAATATATCGCAATGAAGCTTAAATCAGTATGGTAACAAATAAATTGCTTGAAATATTATTATCTCAATCCTTGATGAGATAAGCAAGGTCATATAGTTTGGTTATACTCCTGGCTTTACGGAATGGTTAACAAGATGACAACAATTAATTTGTACGACATAACTTGCACAAAGGTCTTGATGAAATTTTAGAACATATGGGTAGAGGTCGTTATTCAAAATTAATCTAATATACTATCGTTTCTGGTCGTTGATCTGACCAAAGAAGACAATTTTGGAAGCAAATCATATGTGTTAGTTTCTGACGTTTTGGCTGCAAATTATTCCCATGCAAGTAAATGTTTGGCAATTAAAAATAAACTATGATTATTTTAACCTCAAAATTACACTCGAAAACTGTTTTAATGTATATACGGAGATGGCTGTAATGACCGGAATAACGAATAGGCAATAAACTGAGCCAATTTTCATTTTAAGAGTGGACTTAGACGACACAAATGAATCAAATATATCCAGAAATCACAAAAAAATATTCAGATGATATGGGAGAGTAAGCGAGATGATCAAATATAAACACAAAACATCCCTTCATTTTTCAGCGCGGTCTTGACAGTTTATTGAACGCAAATACATGATAAATTTTGAGGATTGCTTACAAGTGTTAAAAAGTTTCATGTCTAGGACTTAGCCATTCAGATTTTCTGTGTGACTACGTACGTCATTTATTTTTTGTGCCTTTTTTACTTTAATCTCGTTCTGCGGGTAGTTATTTAGCCAGTATGAGCTGGCTCAATTAGGTGTGGTTTAGATTGTTGGTAAAAACATTTTCAAAACACGTGTAGGTTCAATCACGTGAAAGTTAATTTCTTTCGTTTGTTCAACACTGTTAAGCAGTATAAATGTGTGGTTGATCTCGGCAGTACCTGTGTCAAACTCTTCTCCTTTTAGGTGGAGAGAAGGAGACTTGGCAATAGGAGCAGTGGCGGACAAACCTTAGCAGTCAGTATACGCGCGTCACACATGCACTGGTCCATGCAAAATAGGGGAAGATTTCACGGAAAAAAAGAGGCGGTTTGTGAAGTTTAGGAAAGGGTATTTAGCACCAAAAACAATAAAAATGCCTATCTGATTCAATCATTTTATCCCGCAAAAATGTGTGAACTGTTTAGCTTTTTAGAACGGATAATCTTATTTTTCTCCTTCCTATACTTTGCTCATTATTTGCCAATTCACAAAATTTATTGATAATAATTCCATGCACTATTCTAGTCTGGTTTCAATTCATACCGGAAAGCATGCTTAGATCAATCTTTAAAAATCATACGGCACGTTCTCGTTATCCAAATTTTCTAACAAAGAACTTGACGCAGTATGTTAATACAAACTTAAATCAATAAATTATACTTATTTTGAAATGAAACTTTCCGCTTATCTGTTATTCTTCCTTATGACTGTGCAATGCCGGTGAGCTGTCCACATTCAAAACTTAATTTAAGCAGATGTAGAAATCAACCTTGAAATCGCAACATTTTCCTAGTGGCAGGTTAACCATGCAGCTATTCAGATTATTCAGGTGGTTGACTGGAAGCTGTGTTTCAACGGCAAGAATGTGCTCACATTTGTAAGCTACAAGAAGGTACCTCTATTGAACTCTATCTGTACTTAAGTGCTCAAAACCCGTTTGCATCATGGTCAAGTGTTCTCATCGTTACTGCATAAGTCAAAGTTCCAATTCGCTCTCCTTACAGTCGTACGAAGAGAAGGCAAAGCGGTTGTTAAACACATATAAACCGACAAATTGTTAATGTAGTGTGACCGTCGTAGTGTGTCTAAATCGAAATGAATTTCCTGGACATAAATTCCCTTAAAAGCTTTAAGCACATCAAAGAGCTTCATTAGGTCAAATGATTCCGACAGCCATATGAGGATATGCGCAAACGCACATGAAGACCTTATTGGCAAAACATGTACAGTTGCAGACATTCTCAGTTAACACATACCTTATTTAAAAAAAAGAGAAAACATATACAAAGCACATCCTATACTGAAATAAAATTTTACAGATCTGCGAAAAAAAATAAACTCTGAGAAATTAGGCTTTCGCTGCCTAGGAGCAAATAATGACGAAGGTAATATTTGAGCAGTATTTAACGAAATTTTCAGAATATATCCGTCAAAAAATCAGACGGGTGAATTGATATAAAAATGGGAGTAACAGAGCAATGTAATGATACGTGGAAATAATTTTTTTATAGGGTATTTTTGTTAATTCAAATTTTTGCGGCATGCCAGTGCAAAGTGCATTATTTTCGTGGTTTTTGTATACTGGCGTAAGGTCAGCTAATAAAGGATCTAATTATTTAAACATATACTGAGATAGTATCGAATTGATTTTTTCGTGATTTTTTTATTGAAGAATATACTTCTCCCCATTTTACCCATGTTAAGTGGTTTATTTATATTTTTTATCAAACTGCAAAGACCGAAAATTGATAGCACATATACTTTTACTTTCTCTGTTATTTGATGCAAACGTTTATTTTTTGTCATATCTTAATTGTCATGCAATAAATATAAAAAAAACGTTTTAGCAGTCCTGATGTCAAACGTTTCGTCAATTTATGACAATTACAAATACGAGGATGCATTCGGCATATCTAAATGAACACAAAACATTTCGAAAATACTTGATTTATATAATTAAACGTATTACAAAGAAAGGAAAGAGAAAAAAATCAAGTTCTGATTATAGCTACGAGTTTTCGAGAAAGCATTAAAAGCACAGGGAAAACTCTTCGGTAGGTTAGGTGAGACGTGTGATCTTGGACATAAACGCTTTTAACTGGCGTGAATTTCGGCAAAAGATATTGCTGTACTGTTCCCAATTTTAAAATGTTCTGGAAAATATATTGAAGCGTTTTTGAATTGTATTAACCTATTCACCTTGATGGGTGAAATTACGTCCCTCCAGGAAATTATTAAGAATAAGAAGAAGAAGAAGAACACGAGGACGATGACGCAATCGTTAGGACAGTTATTATATTTATCGGCAAACATTGCAATATCGCAGTCCAGTTCTTTAGAACAATCGTTGATGTTGACAATGAATAAAAGGGCTGAGAACAGAGCCTTAGGGAATATCACTGTCAATCTCAACCTTGGCTGACTATTTGTCGCTGATACGGACAACTTGTGAGAGGCTCATTAGGACGTTTTCTAACGATGTCAGAAGTCTACCTTTTACACCTATGTGGTTGAGTTTATAAAGAAGGCAGTGGTGCGGCACGTTTTCGAAAGCCTTTTGAAGTCGATATAGCCTGCACTCACTGTATTTTATCTCTCGACCGCCTCAGTCTAACGTTCTAAAAATAAGGGCAAATTTGTGACGCAGGACCTACCTCAAATAAATTAATTGTATATTGAAGGTTCAGAGAGCCCCGTCATTGAAGTAAGACTGACCGTTCTATGGACCTGGCTTCCGCCCTTATAGATCGGCGTTATCCATGCGGATTTTTAATCGGCTGGTAGACCTACGGTCTCAAAAGATGTTTGGAAAAGCATTAAGAGTGGTTTTGACAAATCTTTGGCGGGCTCATTCATCGTCTTGGCCAGTTCTTCAGCAGGACACAGTGTTTTAGATTCCTTTAAACTCAACGTTCCTTGAGGACAATGGCCTTGGTGAATTGAACAGTCTCGAATTTTGTTTCCACTTCGAAGGTATCGGCAGGGTAATCGTATGTCGTTTCCTTTTTGAAAACTGACCAGAAGAATACCGAAAGATGATCAGCCTTCACACCATCTTAAGTAATGTCTTCGCTATCAGAGGTTCTTAGCAGGGGTATCGAATCCTTGTTCCGTTAATGTTGCATAAGGTTACCGTAAAACAGTTTCGGGTTCAAAGTGGCTCGGTTTAGCAGGTCGACTTCGAAATCCAGTCTTGTTTTAATAAAAAGGCCCTTGACCCGATTTCTCTGCATGTTGTACGCAATTAAAGATGCAAGAGTTACGTTCATAAGTGATTTTTCCCCAATCTCCACTTTTTGTTAACTTCGATTCTTAAGGCTGGCGTAAGCCATCGGTCTGTTGGTTAACCTTTTTCTCAAAATCAGACAGTGATTTTCGATGAGCCTGTGCAGTATGTCCCGGAATGTTCCCCAACCTCGGATATGTTTTCGAAGAAAAGAGGTTCCCACGGTTTGCGCATGAGATCTACCCTCATTCCGCTAAATTCGCTTTGCCATTTATTCCCTTTGACTGTTGTGAGTCATTTTGGTATATAAAATAGCGAGTTCTCACATTACAGAACAACGTGGTCACCTTTACCAAGCGGCGGTAGACATTACACTTCGCGGATGCCGTCCTGTGACTACATGAGAACGACGTCAAGACAATTGGCCTGTCGTCCTTTGCGCACCCTTGTTGGAAAAGTGACATGCTGTGTGAGAAGTAGCTTTAGAGTCGTGCTCAGAAAACAACCGTCAAAGGCTAGATCAGAACTATGTGCGCAGGTTGAGCTCCAGTCGATGTGAGGCGCATTGAAGTCACCCATGATCAGAATATCCAACCATGTAGCAATCTTTTCAAGCTCCTCTAGCAGGTAAGCATCAACTACGGGGTCACTTCTTGGTGGGCGGTAGACTATCAGGACATCTAAACTTGATTAACCTGGCACTCTTATGCATAGCCATATCGCCTCGTAAGTAGAGGCCAGTTTATACGTTTTGTCTAAAACTGTCATTTCATTCTTCGCATATGTGAGTACGCCTCCTGCTTGACGACCTTTCCTGTATTTTTTAAACAGCAAGTAGCAAGCCATATTCACCTCCCGGTCGTCCACGTGTTGGGATAACCAGGTTTTTGTTAAGGAAATTATATCTCGAGATAGTTCACAGACATTAAACTTGAGCTCTTTGAGCTTCGAGAACATACTCTGTGCATTGGTGTACATGATTGTATGTGTTTCATTTGCCCGGGAAGTGCTTAAGGTCAGGCGCGAATCCCTTTACTTTGTCAAACAACTTCATCAAGCCAATCGACCACTTGGAAAAGACGTAGAATCCGATAGCATACGTCCAATTTCCTTTACAGTGTCGACTGTGTGGTCCTACGAAAGTGGCCTCTCCAGAGGAGAACAATGGACGATGGATCACTTGGTTGTTGTAAATAACCAAATTATATTCCCCTTCGCCTCAGGACGATGACAAATTGATGACGTTTTTTCCGTTCCTCGGGTAAGAAGTTCTGTCAAAAATTAATTCCAGGCTTTGTGTTTTTTTGTTTAACTTAAAGCACCTAGACCGAATGAGCCTAGCTTCCTGGCTACTGGTCAAGATACATGTAAGAGGCCTAGGACCTGATTTTTTCAGTTTAGCTATTGGGCCGTATTCCAAGGCGTAAGGACATTTTCCTGTTTAATTGACTTTTTGGTTCCACCATATTGTTCAGAGGTTTATGAAAATGGTTCATGACATCGGAATATCAGTCTATGGGTCTTGTCGTTGTTCATTCAGGTAGTCCATGTATTACTTCATCTTTTTCTGTTCATGTACTACTTGTATGCACAAAAGGCATTACGTGGTTTAAAAAAACATTTATTTATTGACTCGGATCAAAAGGTTCATTAAAATATCGATTCTGACCCTAATAGGACATGTTAGAATCACTGGACACCATATTTTACTTATAAAAAACAATTTCCTTTATTAGTATCAGGAGTTCGTTTAATCAGAAATTGCATATGGAACCGAACATTTGGTTGCGGTGTCACTCATCATGAGAAACATCGGCGAAGCGCGAATATTGTCTTCTAGCTATATCTATGACGGAGGAAAATTTAAATATGGCTGGTATATAAGATCAATGATTTTTAAAGTAATTATCGTTTGTAGAATGGAGATAACGTTGTAACCTTATAGAGTTTGCTTGTTTACGATAAATATGTTTATTAAAATTTCGGGTCATAACCAAATAAGTCAAGTTTGAGTCACCTGACTCAATGTCGTGAACCCAATAATTTCCCAAATAAGTTTCCCAATTATTATCTGGAGTCCTTCACTGCTGTTCATCACAGTTCATCACTACTGTGGAAAGGTCTTTGTCAACCGTCAGAATCACGATGCTATTGTAAGCCCTAAGTGTCTTGAGAGCACTGCGTTTCGCTCTGGAAATGATTGCGCGTGGTTTGTGTGCCATCAGCGATGAGGTTATCTGCTGCCAAAAAAGGTGCTTTGTTTCGTTCGATTCCACAGTTTGTTTGCGAATTGACTTGACAGTTGCCACGAATCGGCCTCTGCGATGTTAAAGCAAGCTACATGACTCACCCTTTCAATTGTGCAGGTGACAACTGTTTGGAGGATATATTGTGAAGCGGAACCTCGTTCTCTTCTTTAGATGAATGGAATATATTTTGCGGCTTATCCGCCAACTCCGCATCTCACGTTGCTCAAAGGTTTTCTGGCCCGTTTATCAATCACCTGCTGCAGCAGCCTAACTCCGTTCGCGCCGATGAGGTCGACGCAATGTGTAATCGCTAGGCGCAAAACCCCATTGTTTTTGCGCATTCCAAATTAACAGTCTTGGATGAGCAACCGAATCATTCGTCTGCTATGTTGTGTAACCCACTGTCTCGCCAGACTTGTGTTCACAAGTGGCTTGTAAGACAAGCTTTTCGGAAGCACGTGATTTGCAAGGCTTCTGGAGAGGACTTGAATTCGCACGTTCGTTGAAGACATATAAAGGGGAAATATTTTTCAACGTCATGCTGACTCAAGCGGTTCGTGCCCGAAAATATTGTTAATAGAAGCGAAAATGCGCGTTCGCGGAAATAAACGAGAAAAAGAGGCAATCACGGAAACCATGTTTATATTGCCCTAACGTTTCAAAATCAAACAAGCTCTCATCGTCAGAGGTAAGTATTGTACCCCGCCTCCCAGTATTTAAAGGTGGGTACATTAGGCTTAATACGAGATTACTTAGGTTTTTGAATTTGCATGGAGGGGTCGATTTCGGGGTGGTGATCCTCAGTCATCACGGACCCGTTGTAAAGGCAAAAAGATGATTGCCAAAGAGGGGAACACCGAGCTTTTCAGCAAGCAGCATAATGACTGAAGAGAGATATGAGTTCTTCAATTTGTAGTAGAAGTTATATCCATGCTTGGCGATGATATTAAATCACCCGTCAAATGTTCCACGATCTTCCTTGACTTCCTCTTTGAAAAATGTTTTGTTAGCAGACATTCGATAGTAGAAAATGTAAGAAAAGCGCTTTTTATAAAAAGTGAATGTTTTTTAACTACTGAAAGGCATATATTTCCCAGGCTTTTCGTGGACCTTAATTTACTATGGCAGTAATTATTTATGGTAACGTGCGTCTACCTATATGCCCCGGACAGCCATTTGCATTACTAGGAATGTCCATAAATTAACTAATTCGGTAAATCCTTTTAAGAAAGATCTTTTTCTGAGGGCATTTCTTAACGTATCGGGAAGACCCTACCTTACAAGGAGTCAACTATAAACACAAAAACAACGTCACGAATTCATCGATTAGTCAACAAAGATTTGAAACCCATCACATAGTAATAAATAAATTAAGCAAAATGAAATACATCTTAATAGACTAATAACGGCAAGTTTACGATTGCATCTGACGATTCTGTTTACATTTTTTCTTGAGTGACCACCCTGTATACATGTGAGCTTATGAAATATTATATATCTGTGAATTCAATATCAGCGCAATCAACCGAAAATCTGTTTGCCTAGGTCAAACTCATCTAAGACAATGTACAAACGGAATACAAACTATTGATTCTTGTGAAACGATGTTCGAATATACAGTCGCATGTATGGCTGCTTGATGAAGACCATACTTTACATTGCGCTTTTCTTTGTGTAATATGGATGTTCAAAACTCTGAAAAGACTATTTTCAAAAGTATTTCTGTTTTAATGCCTTATTTACTCGTAAAGTTGCAAGTAAATGCTTCCTGTACATATTGCAATTTAGCTTTCGTAATTTTTACATTTTGTTAAAAATAAGAATTTATTACAATGCAATATTAATATGAAAACAAAAATGAACATTATTTTTGTCCTCACGATCACTTCTTTATCGACGCAAATCTTTTAAGGACGCAGCGTGCGCTGTTTCAGCGACATGGGTCACAACTCACGAAATCCATAAGAGTTCATCAGTTAGGACGGTGACTGTATCTACAGATAACAATGCTTTATATTAAATCACGTTACATTTTATCATTCGGGCGACTTGTTCTTCAAGCCTCACTGTTACAAAAAGATTTTTAAAGGATGAACGTTACTTCCAACTTCATAATAATGCCGGTATTCTCGACAAAAAAAGCAAGAGGACGAGCCCTTGGCAAATGGTCAGAGAGTTTGACATATCAGTATATGACATATATATATATATATATATATATATATATATATATATATATATATGAATAGGTGAGGTAGTGTGCATTCCGAGATGATAAATGAAGAAAGAAGGCTCGTCGGAAAATCGAGATTTACTCGTGAATTTTCAAGCTAGTTACACCAACCTATTTCTTATTTCGTCTGACGACGGGTTGTTGTGACCATCTTGTAAATTCACAGGTAAACCTCGATTTTTCGTCAAGCAATTTTTCGTAATAGATATATATATATATGGGGTTGGGTTTGGCTGGCTGATGACGGCTAATAAGCCAGAAATGGCCATTTCAGTCTCCCTTGTCTTTGTCAGTCATGTTATTCTGCCTATACACTTAGCTGCCTTACGGCTGCTGGCGGGGTTTGGGAGTTAGCCCCAAGGCACAACGGGACGAGTGAGTCCTGTAACCGATCGGTGAGCGCTCTACTAACATTTTTAATTTTCCCTATCGAAACCTGCAAGACAACGAGCTCGTGACGCAGTGTGTAGAGCGTTGGACCTCTGCCCAACAAGGTCGCGAGTTCGAGTTTCGGGGGCCGCCTTTTATTGTATCGAGGCTCATGTGTGCCTTGCAACCAGAAATTGGTGCCGCTACAGACCATGTTATCATTCACACACATGAATATTCACATACCGATTAACTGGCCTTCCGGAGCAAATATGCTTTGACTTGATGGCAGCGATTACGATCAGACAACCACACATTTCAGGCCCAAAGTAATTAACACATAATGCTAGGGGATAGCTAAACAGGGTTTTGAATGCATCGCTACATAAAAATAACTTTTGTGCACAATGAGGATGAAGCAGAATTTAAAAAGCCGGTTTCGGAGTCAAATCTGATTATTTTGGTTAAGGAAAACTTCTGAGTAAAACCTCAGTCAAACTCAACCATTCAGGCTTGATCGCCTAAATGCGAATGATCAATGCAAGTTGTGCTGGTTTCCTGCCACATCGAGATCGGCGTGTTCCCTAATACGATGGGTGAACGCATGCCTAGCGGGGTCAAGGCCCAGGTCCTGCGAACTCGGTTATGGACAAGGCCACGAACCCACAACCTGGTGGTTAGAAATCGAACGCTCAAACCAGTGTGTCACGAGCTCATTGTCCTTTCGGTTGCGATTAGTATATTGAAAAAGGTTAAGTAGCGCGCTCAACGATCGCTAACTGAACAAACTATTCCAAGCGCTTTTTTAGGTCAAATGGCCTCATAAATAGTGACAGACATGTGAAAATATGCACAAACACGTACAGTGACCTTACTCATAGCGATATGAGGGCTGCCGACTATCAGAGTTTATGCGTAATTTAAGAAGAAATAAAAACGTAAGTAAAAGACACAGATAAGATATAATATTTTGATTTGCAACAGATACTATGACATCCTAAATGAGAGGTGTCGACGGCCTAAGAGCGAATCATGACTAAAGAATGCTTTCAGCCACATTTTATTAGAAGTAAACGAGCATATAACTGAAAACTATGAAATTACGTGCCATATAGCAATGTAATAATATGTGCCAATAATGTGGGCAGGTTATTATATTTCTGCATCAACTTCCTTCATATTACCTTAAGCGGCATTGCGAGGTCACCATCTTCGCGTGTCTTCTTAAATCGATTTGAAGTCACATTAATAAAAAGACAATCGAATTGTTAGATCAGGCATTGGGATTTCATCGAATCATTTTCCTTGTAATTTGCCTTATTGAAAAAAATATCTTCGGCCGTAGTAGACAAAGTAACATTTTTAACCGTATTATAAAATTTGAATAATTTTCTAAGGACCTAAGAGTGATCTATCTGTATAAAACTTTAGTCTAGGCCACAATAATGTTTGGTAACCAATTATTTTTTATGTCATGAAGTTGAATGAGGCTTTTGAGAAAATCCAGATTATTAATTTGATAAGAACTTGAAGGTCATAAATAATAACACTCATCGTCTGATGTATTCGGAAGACTCGGTCGCCGCATAATTTATCATTTAAATTCCACCACGCTACGTTGACCTTCCTCGGGGGTATGCATTCATCATGGCATTTTATCGGATAGCTGTGCTTGGTAGTTCGATGTGCAATGCTTACTTATTAAAATAACGTCTCTGACGACACAATCAAGCGTTAATTGGTTTGTTTTAGTCAAAAGCATCTGTACTTATGTACACATGGAAAACTAAAACCCCCCTAGATAAACTGGGGAACGCAGTTTCATATGCTGGCAGTTTCGATTTGATTCGATGGAAAAAGCACATTTAACACTAAGACGTGTGCCTGCAAGAGCGAAATTAAACTATTTTCGACTGCTCACAGCACAGTAGCCTTCATTAATTAATCAAAGATTTCCCAAGCTGGGTCAGATATGACTGATAAACGCTCATTCGACGGGGAAAAGGGTCGGTATTGAAAGCCAAGAAAGCACGCAGTCACCACACCGTAATATGGGCAACACGATATGCCAGCGAAAACTGTCCAACACCTACTCACTAATGCCCTCTTCCTCGTTGATAACCTACTATATCTTCTCTATTGTTGTGGCCTTTACATAGGCTCTGCTTAAAAAATCCTGTAGACGTCCAAACGCGTGGGCTTATACACTTATCGTCCACCTGATTTCATGCTCATGCGTGTATGAAACTTGTATATTTACCGGCAGAATTCCAGCTCAAAACTGATATTTCTTTATTGGATAACAATATGAGAATTCAGTAGGTTAGAACTATGTTCTCTAAGCCTGCATTGGTTTTTATCCTTACCAAAAATTGACACAAAATTGTTAAAAACATTTTATTAAGTATCCCTCCTCTTTATGTTCATTTTCATTTTACGACAAGATACTGAAATTATGTTCTTGTGTGAAAAGTCACGGTATTAAAAATGTTCTTCGTATTTTGGAAGGTTAACATCTGTTTACTATTGTGTACCTACTGAAAGTTCTCCAATTTGTTTTAACAACAACATTCAGATCATGATAGTTACCCGGTTGTTCTAGAATTTTTTCCTATTGTTGACGAATGCACACAGATTGCTTAGTAAACTCAAAAGTCCCGTTCTGCATTGGTGCTTACTTTCAAACCTTACCCGCAACCACAGTTTTGACTGAAGTATTGTGGTCAGAGTATCATTTCTGCCATGGACCAGAAATACTGGACAGGATATGTCTTGCTGATTAACCGCCAAATGTTGGTCATACCTAACATCATGTGCAAACACACCAGACGATTGAACTAGACACGTGTTGGTCATATGTCAAACTTTTTTTAACCATTTGCCAAAGGCTCGTCCTCTTGCTTTTTTTGTCGAGAATACCGGCATTATTATTAAGTTGAAAGTAACGTTTATGTTTTAAAAATCTTCTTGTAATAGTGAGGCTTGAAGAACAGGTCGCCCGAATGATAAACGATAACGTGATTTAATATAAAGCATTGTTATCTGTAGATACGGTCGCCGTCCTAACTGATGAACTCTTATGGATTTCGTGAGTTGTGACCCATGTTGCGGAAACAGCGCACGCTGCAACCTTAAAAGTTTTGCGTCGGTAATGAATTGATCGTTAGGAAAAAATAATTTTTTTTACAGAATTATATTGCATTGTAAGGAATTCTTATTTTTTAAAAAAGGTACAAATTAAGAAAAGTTGGATTTATAATATTTACAGAAAGCATTTCCATGCAACTTAACGAGTAAATAAAGCAGCAAAACAGAAATACATTTTAAAATACTCTTTTCAGAGTTTTGAGCATCCATATTACACAAAGTTTAGCGTAACGTAAAGTATGGCCGTCATCAAGCAGCCTAACATCCGACTGTATATTCTAACACCGTTCACGAGAATCAACAGTTTGTATTCCGTTAGTGCGTGGCCTTAAATACGTTTGACCTAGGCAAACAGATTTTCGGTTAATTGCGCTGATATCGATGACACAGAAATATAATATTTCATAAGCTCACATGTTTACAGGGTGGTCACTTAAGAAAAAAATGCAAGCAGAATCGACAGATGCAATCGTAAACTTACCGTTATTAGTCTAGTAAGATGTATTTCATTTTTGCTTAATTTCTTTATTTATATTTTGTGATTTCAATTACAAAGCGTTTCAGATCTTTTTTGACAATTCGGTGCATTCATAACGTTGTTTTGTGTTTTTAGTTGACTCTCCGTAAAAGTAGGGTCCGCCCGATACGTTAAGAAATGCTCTCAGAAAAAGATCTTTCTTAAAAGGATTATACCAAATTAGTTAATTTTATGGACATTCCTAGTAATGCAAATGGCTGTCCGGGGCATATAGGTAGACGCACGTACCATAAATAATACTGCCATAGTAAATTAAGGTCCACGAAAAGCCTGGGAAATATATGCCTTTCAGTAGTTTAAAACATTCACTTTTTAAAAGCGCTTTTCTTACATTTTCTACTATCGAATGTCTGCTAACAAAACGTTTTTCAAAGGGGAAGTCAAGGAAGATCGTGGAACATTTGACGTGTTTTACGTCATCATCGACAAGCATGGATATAACTTCTGCTACAAATTGAAGAACTCATATCTCTCTTCAGTCATTATGCTGCTTGCTGAAAAGCTCGGTGTTTCACACTTGGCTATCATCTTTTTGCCTGTACAACGGGTCCGTGATGACTGAGGATCACCACCCCGAACCCGACCCCTCCATGCAAATTCAAAAACCTAAGTAATCCCGTATTAAGCCTAATGTACCCACCTTTAAATACTGGGAGGCGGGGTACAATACTTACCTCTGACGATGAAAGCTTGTTTGATTTTGAAACGTTAGATTTCCGTGATTGCCTCTTTTTCTCGTTTATTTCCGCGAACGCGCATCTTCGCTTCTATAAACAATATTTTCGGGCACGAAGCGTTTGAGTCAGCGCGACGTTGGAAAATATTTGCCCTTTATCTGTCTTCAAAGAACGTGCGAATTCAAGTCCTCTCCAGATGCCTTGCAAATCACGTGCTTCCGAAAAGCTGTTTTATAAGCCACCTGTGAACACAAGTCTGGCGAGACGGTGGGTTACACAACATAGCAGACAAATGATTCGGTTGCATATCCAAGACTGTCAATTTGAACTGCGCAAAAACAATGGGGTTTTGAGCCTAGCGGTTAAACAGTGCGTCGAACTTAAGTGGCGTGAACGGAGTTCGGCTGCTGCAGCAGGTGATTGTTAAACGGGCCAGATACCGTCGAGCAACGTGAGATGCGGAGCTGGCGGATAAGCCGCAAAATATATTCCATTCATCTTAAGAAGAGAACGAGGTTCCGCTTCACAATAAGTCCTCCAAACAGTTGTCACCTGCACAATTGAAAGGGCTAAGTCATGAAGCTTGCTTTAACATCGCAGAGGCCGATTCGTGGCCACTCGCAAGTCAATTCGCAAACAAACTGTGGAATCGAACATAACAAAGCACCTTTTTTGGCAGCATGATTACCTCATTGCTGATGGCACACAAACCACGCGCAATCATTTTCAGGGCTAAACGGAGTGCTCTCAAGACACTCAGGGCTGACACCAGCATCGTGATTCTGTCGGTCGACAAAGAACGTTCCGCAGTAGTGATTAACTGTGATGAACAGCAGTGATGGACTCCAGAGAATAATTGGGAAACTAATATGTGAAATTATTTGGTTCACGACATTGAGTCAGGTGACTCAGACTTGACTTATTTTATTATGACCTGAAATTTTAATAAATTTATTTATCGTAAACAATCAAACTCTATTAGGTAACAACGTTATCTCCATTCTTCAAACGATAATTACTTTAAAAAGCATTGATCTTATATACCAGCCATATGTACACTTTCCTCCGTCATAGACATAGCTAGAAGACAATATTCGCGCTTCGCCGATGTTTCTCATGATGTGTGACACCGCAACCAAATGTTTGGTTCACTGACGGGCCCTAGCGTTCGATATGCGATTTCTGGTAAACGAACTCCTGAGAATAATAGGGGAAATTGTTTTTTATAAGTGAAATATGGTGTCCGGTGATTCTGACGTGTCCGTTTAGGGTCAGACACAATATTTTAATGAACCTTTTGATCCGAGTCAATCAAATAATTATTTTTAAACCACGTAATGCCTATTGTGCATACAAGTTGTACATGAACAGGAAAAAGGTTCATAATACATGGACTACCTAAGTCAACAACGACAAGGCCCATAGACCGATATTCATATGTCATGAACTATTTTCATAA
The DNA here is from genome assembly GCA_017591395.1 of Schistocephalus solidus. Classification (NCBI taxonomy): domain Eukaryota; kingdom Metazoa; phylum Platyhelminthes; class Cestoda; order Diphyllobothriidea; family Diphyllobothriidae; genus Schistocephalus; species Schistocephalus solidus. The sequence goes on along the minus strand of WEDG01010789.1, from coordinate 17,910 downwards.
ATTTCTGAACAATATGGTGGAACCAAAAAAGTCAATTAAAAAGGAAAATGTCCTTCCGCCTTGGAAACCGGCCCGAAAGCCAAACTGAGAAAATCAGGTCCTAGGCCTCTTACATGTATCTTGACCAGTAGCCAGGAAGCTAGGATCATTCTGTCTAGGTGCTTTAAGTTAATAAAACACAAAGCCCGAAATTAATGTTTAACATAACTTCTTACCCGAGGAACGGAAAAAAACGTCATCAACTTGTCATCGACCTGAGGCGAGCGGATCAGCTAATGTGGTTATATACAACAACCAAGTGATCCATCGTCCATTGTTCTCCTCTGGAGAGGCCAGTTCCGTAGGACCACACAGTCGACCCAGTACAGGTAATCGGACGTATGCTATCGGATTCTACGTCTTTTCCAAGTCGTTGATTGGCTTGATGAATTAGGTCAACAAAGTAAAGAGGATTCGTGCCCGACCTTAAGCACTTCCCGGGCAAACGGAACACTTAAATCATGTACACCAATGCACAGAGTATATTCTCGAAGCTCAACGAGCTCAAGTTTAATGTCTGTGAACTATCTCGAGATATAATTTCCTTAACAAAACCCTAGTTATCCCAACACTTGGACGACCGGGAGGTGAATATGGCTTGCTACTTGCTGTTTAGAAAATAGGAAAGTGCGTCAAGCAGGAGGCGTACTCACATATGTGAAGAATAAAGCGACAGTTTTAGACAAAACGTATAAACTGGCCTCTACTTACGAGGCGATATGGCTATGCATAAGAGTGCCAGGTTAATCAAGTCTAGATGTCCTGATAGTCTACCGCCCACCAAGAAGTGACCCCGTAGTTGATGCTTACCTGCTAGAGGAGCTTGAAAAGATTGCTACATGGTTGGATATCCTGATCATGGGTGACTTCAATGCGCCTCACATCGACTGGAGCTCAACCTGCGCACATAGTTCTGATCTAGCCTTTGACGGTTGTTTTCTGAGCACGACTCTAAAGCTACTTCTCACACAGCATGTCACTTTTCCAACAAGGGTGCGCAAAGGACGACAGGCCAATTGTCTTGACGTCGTTCTCATGTAGTCGCAGGACAGCATCCGCGAAGTGTAATGTCTACCACCGCTTGGTAAAGGTGACCACGTTGTTCTGTAATGTGAGAACTCGCTATTTTATATACCAAAATGACTCACAACAGTCAAAGGGAATAAATGGCAAAGCGAATTTAGCGGAATGAGGGTAGATCTCATGCGCAAACCGTGGGAACCTCTTTTCTTCGAAAACATATCCGAGGTTGGGGAACATTCCGGGACATACTGCACAGGCTCATCGAAAATCACTGTCTGATTTTGAGAAAAAGGTTAACCAACATACCGATGGCTTACGCCGGCCTTAAGAATCGATTTTAACTAAAAGTGGAGATTGAGGAAAGAAATCACTTATGAACGTAACTCTTGCATCTTTAATTGCGTACAACAAGTAGAGAAATCGGGTCGAGGGACCTTTTATAAGAACAAGACGGGATTTCGAAGTCGACCTGCTAAACCGAGCCACTTTGAACCCGAAACTTTTTTACGGTTACCTTAGGCAAAATAAACGGAACAAGGATTCGATTCCCTCTGCTAAGAACCGCTGAGGGCGAAGACATTACTTAAGATGGTGTGAAGGCTGATCATCTTTCGGAATTTTTCTGGTCAGTTTTCAAAAAGGAAACGACATACAATTACCATGTCGATACCTTTGAAGTCGAAACAAAAGTTGAAACTGTTCAATTCACCAAGGCCATTGTCCTCAAGGAATTTTGGGGTAAAAGGAATCTTAAACACTATGTCCTGCTGAAGAACCGGCCAAGACGATGAATGAGCCCTCGAGAGAGTTTTTTAAAAACACTCTTAATGCTTTTCCAAACATCCTTTGAGACCGTAGGTCTACCAGCCGATTGAAAATCCGCATGGATAACGCCATGTAAATAATATAATAACTGTTCCAACGATTGAACTACAGACAATAACCAAGGAAATTATTTCTTATATTATTACGTGCGAGACATGGAGCCAGATGATTCGAACATAACTTGTTACGTTCAAACCCTGAAAGTTTAATGAAATAGATAATATAAAAAACAAGACACGAGTCTCTCCTATGTTTCGGTTGCTGCAAGACGGACCAAAAGGATGTTTTTCCCGTCAGAAGGTCCCCCAGATTTCCTTATGCCATTTCTGGTAAATGTACTCCAGAGAATAATTAAGGAAATAAAATCTTATATAATTAAGTGCAAAACATGGAGTCAGGTGATTCGGACATGTAATGTAATTTGATCGAGGACGATCAATAGCTGATGAATAACCACTAAAAGCCCATTGCACAAAAAATAACTTATTAGACTAGTGTGAATCTTATATGCCAAAAACAGGTTACTGCTCTTTCGACCTTCAAAATAGTTAGAAGACCATATACTTGTTTCGCCAAAGCGAGGGCTCTACGTGAATTCCAAAACACAATGTATAATATGTTTTCTATAAACATGTCGGTAAACCTCCCACAAAATCATAATTCATATTTCCGATCACTGTCGACAAAAGAATGAGCCCATTTCTCAAAGGTAGAGTTTTACATACAACGAGCAATGATCCTGGGTTCGAATCATAGTTGATTCACACCTGGGATTGTGCATCAATGGCTGATATTTTCTGCAAACGTTCTGCAAATGGAGGTACTGCAAATTTTTGCTATATTAAATTAGTCAAAATCTATCACGAAAACGTCTGGCTTATTCGTAGTAGTTTGAACGTGCTTAGTAGTTTATTAAAAACTTTGTTTTTGAGTCCTTACTCTTCGTAGTTTAAGTAAACGGAAACCCACAGGAACAAAACTGCTGACATTTTCCCATGACCTTATACTCTGACAAGATATAAGGGCTAGAGTGACCAGAAAGACTTTCGAAAAAACCTGCACAGACTGCTAACATAGTCCAAAAGATGACTCGGGTACTTCAATGCTCAACCGTGCACTGTGCTTCACCTGCCTTTCAACAAACTTCCCTACAACTGACAGAATGTGGGCATATATGCACCTGAGAACCATAGGCTCATCGCAGATTCACATAGTTATTTGGATACAGAACAACCTCAGATGATCATTGCAATGTGCCACGATTGATAATAATACTATAGGAGTACTTCACGCGATCAAAAATATGTTGGTATCATTTGACAAAGATCACTTTTGCAAAGCCCATGGCACGTTTCTTCAGCCTCACCTACACTATGGCATAAACTGATGGTGGCCATGGTTCATTAAAGGCACAATATGTCTCCAGATTGTGCATTGTCATGCAAGAAGGCTAGTTTGATGTTAAAAATATCATTATTAAACTGAAATGTCTTAATATTTTCCGTGTGTGTTCCAGGAAAATTGCAAAATATTACATGGGCTTGGGTTATGGCTTCGCTTTAAAGACATTTTGAGTGACACCACAGGCCTCATCTTCGTGGAGACGCAGTGAAGCTCCGCAGGAAAATATCCAGAAACGCACAATCTTGGATCGGATATGACTGGCTGAAATCGACAACTAAGTAACCAATGCTCATTCTAGTTTTCCTGGTCAGGAATGGCAATCGACTACCGTAAATGAGTCTCAAGTTTTTATTTTGATGACCAGACGATTAAGGAAGAAAATATAAAAAGCAGTTTATTTTATTTAATTTTCTATTATTATGATGACTGCAAAAAATCTTCTGAAAAATTTGCAAAGTGGGAAAGGGGCACATGGGATGTGCAGTATGCACGAAGGATTTCCATTTGCATAAAAATTATTTTGGAAATCTGATGTATGCTATCGGATTGTCCATGTTTTCCATGTTGCTCATTGGGTGGATAAAAAATCGCGTTCCAGCATCACTTAAGTCATCAAAAGATAAGGACAGAGTAGACGTCTCGATCCTACCAGTGGCACGCATCAGAACATACATTGACTCTGTAACATTCAATTGGCGAAAAATTAGTATATTTAAATCTGTGCTTTATGAAGTTGGGCAGAGTTATATTTTTACTCACCGTATGGTATAAACACTTCGGCATTGCCAGTCCGAATACCTCCCTCGTATTTTGTAATGGGTCCTTCGAGTGTGATTTCCTTCAGAATGTAAAGCAAATTGGATGGAGATATACTTTATTTCAAATTATCATATATAATCATTTTACTAGCACACGCACACATCGCCTATAATAAAAGAAAAGCACTTGGAACAAAATTGCTTGCAATGCGGAACGAAGGTAATGAAACCAGCATTACCCTTATAGGTTCGTCGAACACGAACGTGAAAGTGTCCATATAATGACGTTTGGCAAAGATGACTGTCGTTGTTGAGGAACAGAACGGTGCTGTCAATAAATAATGCATTTTAATTAAGTGCACAATCTTAGTTAAAGGAAATTCTTGCCGATTTTTGCATCAAATCTGATGACTTAAGGCCTAAGTAATGGAAAAAGAAAAAGGTACTTGGATAGTGTCCGGAAGTGCCCACGATAATTATAATGAGGTTAGGTTGTTCACGTTTCATTGAAACGATGGTAAGCTTAGCGGTTCCATCCTTGGGATCTCCATATATTTGTAGGCTTTGTCTTCCTGCAAAATCATAAAAAATGTGAGAAATGGGATCCCAAGCAATCGAGTTACCAATTTGCGTAGCTCAAAATGTTTCCATGAAGTGAAAATTCAAACAAAACCTGATGTGATGTAAACGAAGGCAATGTTACCTGCGATATAAATCGCAATAATAAATTTGAAAACTGTCATGAAATGACCCCTTTTTGCAGAGGTTGCTGTCAAAAGAACATCAAATACATCGACTTAAATCAGCCACTACGGTTAATAAAGTATGACGGAGTAAAACTATGGCTAATCAGGTAAACAACTCACGTGGAAAAAACTGCACATTCATTTTGTGTGGTCCACAGTCGTTTTCATCGAAGCATTGAACAAATCCACAGTCCGACGAGCTAAACTGTGAGAAGCAGAGGTGTCAGCATTTAGAACTGTTAGGGACTATAAACTTGAGTGTGGTTGACTTACAGATAAGGTGACTGGGACCCTTGTGATAAAGTCAAAGTTTGCGTTAATTTTCACAATTTGTGTTATTACATTGCTACCTGCATAATGAGATGTTACAAATATCGGCTTGCCAGCTTACTTGGAGTGTCCTCGGCAAAGGTGATAGAAACAAGCAGAGCTGGAAACACCAGTGGCCACATGACGTCTTAGTGTTGTAGGCTGCACAAAAACTGTCCGTAGTGAAGTAAAGAGTAAACAGACACCAGTGTCCCTGTCTATTCGGTAGGCAGATGCTGTCAGGCTGACTGCTTTTATGCTGGCTCCAATCGTCTGAGATAGCCCAATCGTATTCTCTCTGGAGGTGATGATAATGCAAATGCTGGAGGTATTTCAACTTTACTTCCACCCCCACTCCTAAAGTTTACATTAAGTGGGTTTCGGTATTTCAAACGACAGCATTTGCACAGTACGATCCAGTGTTCGGCGACATTGCAGGCTTAACAGATCATTTCTTCTGAATCTTTATGTTATACAAGGTCGCAGATCAAAAAATGTGACAAGTAGGTATGTGAAAATACAATTGCTGCCTGATTTCTTTTTGTCGATGAATAATGCATGGGCATTAAGAAAGAATTTTTTGTAGAAGGGAGATAAGGTAGATATAAAACAGAGTTTGATTATCTACGATCAATTTTTTATTAAAATTTCAAGTCTGAACCAAACAAGTAAAGTCTAAGTAACCTGACTATATGTCGTGAACACAATAATTTAAGAAATTCGTTTCCCGATTGTTCTCTTGGGTCCACATACCAGAAATTGCATAGCGATAACTGGTGCCCATCAGTGGAGACGAACATTTTGCTGCTTTGTCACATAGCATGAGAAACTTTGGTGAAACACGTACATGGTCCTCTAACTATTTCTTAGGTCAGAAAAAGGGTAAGGTGTTTTTGGCATACAAGATTTGCCCAAGTTGATTTTCTACTTGCATGCATAAAAGGCATTAAGTGGTTTTTCAACAGCCTTTTAATTGACTCGGATCACAATTTTCCGTAAAATATCAGGTCTTACCCTAACAAGACACGTCAGAATCACCTGACACCATATTTTACACATAATAATAACATAATGTTTTCCCCTTTTATTATCTGGAGTTCGTTTACCAAAATTCGCATAGCGACCGCTTAGGTACATTAGAGGAGCTGAACATTACGTTGCTGTTTCACGCAACAAGAGAAGCGTAGCTGAAACACGTGCATGGTCTTCTAACTAGCATCTACTTCGGAAGAACGGGTACTCGTTTTTGGCATACAAGATTCACACTAGTTGGCGTACTACTTGTGTGAACGGACATTGTATGATTATTCAACAGCTATTGATAGACTTCGGTATAAGTTTTAATTGAAATGTAAGTTCTGGCCTTAAGAAGACATGTCGGAATCACATGACTTTATATATCTTAATTAATAATATAAGAACTTATGTCCCCGGTTATTTTCTGGAGTCAATTTATCAGACCTCACATAACAAACACTGGGACCCATCAGTGGAGCCGAATAGTTCGTGGTTGTTTCACATAGTATGAGTAATATCAGCGAAACACGTATATGGTCTTCTAACAATTATTAGTTTGAAAGAGCGGTAACCTATTTTTGGCATAAAAGGTTCACACTAGTTTAAGGTGTTTTTTATTGTGCAATGGGCTTTAAGTGGTTAGTCATCAGCTATTGATTGTCCTCGATCAAATGACAATACATGTCCGAAACACCTGACTCCATGTTTTTGCCTTTTATTATAAAAAAATTTATTTCCCAATTATACTCTGGGGTGCATTTACCAGAAATTGCAAAGGAAAATCTGGTGGACGCCTGACGTGCCAAACATCTTTTTGGTCTGTCTCGCAGCAGCTGAAACATCAGAGGAACTCGTGTCTTGCTTTTTGCTAGTACCTATGTATTAAGTACGGTTATTCAAATTCGGCATACGGGAGTCAATCAATATGAAGTACGAATTGGATAAACAATAGGCAGCTCGTAATTATGTTTCATCTAGTGTTTGTCTTCGATCATTGAACGTAACAAGTTATGTCCGAATCATCTGACTCCATGTGTTGCACTTAATTATATATGACATTATTTTTTCGGTTATTGTCTGGAGTCCATATACCAGAATTTGCATAGCGAGCACTGAGTCTGATCAATGGATCTAAATATTTCGTTGTTGTGTCACGCAGCATGAGAAACGTGGGTGAAAAACCTATGTATCTTCTAGCTAGTACGTAAGTCGGAAGAACTTCTAAATTTCGTTGACATATAGGATTTTACATCAGTTAACGTGCTACTTGTATGTTCGTTGGGCATTACGTTATTATTTAACAGCTTTTGATTGTCTTCGATCGAAATGTAAATTGAAATGTCGGGTCTGACCATAACTAGTCGTGTCCCAATTACCTGACGCCACGACCGGCACTTAATAATTTCAGAAAAAAATTGACCTGATTATTATCTGGAGTCCATAAACCAGAAATCGCATACCAGATGCTGGAGCCCATCTGAGGAGCCGAAAATGTCATTGTGTGTCACACAGTGTGTAAAACGTGTGCAAAAAACGTATTTTATCTTCTAGCAAGTACATTTGTAGGAAGAACTTATAAATTTTGTTGGTTTACTAGATTCATACTTTTTGAAATTCTACTTGTATGTTTTTTGGGCATGACGTCATTATTTAACAGTTATTGGTTGTTTTCGATCAGCATTTTCATTGAAATTATGAGTCTGGCCCTAAAAAAATGATGTCAAAATCACCTAACTCCATGACCAGCACTTAATAATTTCAGACATAATTTCCATATACTCGAAATTGCATACTGAGGAGCCAAACGGTTTTTGATGTGCCATACAGCATAAAAAACGTCGGCGAAAAACAAATAGTGTCTTATAGTTTTACTGCTGTTGACATATAAGATTCATACTATTTGAAATACTGCTTGATTGCAGATTGCACATTTAGAGGTTATTTCATGTGTGCATTGTCTTCGCTAAACTATTTGTTGAAATTTATCGTCTAACCCTTCTAATTCATGGCAGAATCACCTGACTCCAAATTGCGCACATAATAGTATCAGAAGTTATTTCCCGACTATTCTTGGAAGTTCATATTTCAGAAACTACAAAGACAATACTTACTTGGTTTGCCATGCAGCAGCAGAAAATTCGACGGAACACCTGACTATCCTTTAGCAATTATCTCTGTCGGAAGTACGGTGTACGTATTTGGCATATATAATTTATACAAGTTGAAGTTAAACTTGTAAGAAGAAGGAGAATTACGTGGTTTTTCTAAAAATGCTTATTGTCTTCGATCAAAATGTTCATTGACATTTCTGATCTGATCCTAAACATCCACGTCCGACTCACCTGACATCATGTCCTGCATTTATTTATTTCACTATGTTTTTCCCGATTATTCTCTAGATTCAATATGCCAGATAGAGAAACCTGGTGACCCACTAATGAGCAGAACCTCTCCTTGGTCTCTCAGGCAGCAGGGGAAATTTCGACGGAACACGAGTCTGGACTTTTAGCATTGGCCTATGTAGGAAGTACGGTAATCTCTCTTTGGCATACAAGCTTAATACTAGTTGAAGTACTTCTTTTATGTGCAATTACTATGACGTGGTTTTTAACAGCTACTGATGAGCTGAGATTTAAAATGTCACTATAATTTGTGGTCTGAGCATAAAAGGCATTTTCAATTGACCTGACTCCATGTAACAATCTTAATAATATGCGAAATTTTGTATCCGATTATTATCTGGAGTAAATACACCAGCAATCGCATAGTGATCAATTAAGGACAATATGGTGAGCCAAAAATGCGTTGCTTTGGCACGCAGTAGGAAGATCTTCGGCGAGGCAATTGTCTGGGCTTTTAGATGGTTCCTATGTCGTTAGTAGGTTTATACGTTATTGGGATAAAATGTTCATACTTATTGTAGAAATAAATGTTTAACGATTGCGCTGTCCTCATTTATTCAGCAGGTGATGATTGTCTGCGTCACAAAATGTCATTTAAATTCCGGGTCCGAACAAAAAAGTCATGTCTGCATCACCTGACTTTATTTCATTCACGATATAATATTAGAAATTATTTGCCCAATTATTATCTTGAGCCCTTATAACATAAATCGCAAACAAAACGCTGGAAGACACAGTGAGGCTCTCAACCTTTTGTTGCTGCGTAACCGAGCAGATGAAATATTGGCAAATCACCTGTCTGGTCATTTAACTAGTAGTTATGTCGGAAACACAATATAACCTATTTGTCATATAAGTTTCATACTTCCTGAAGTACTTCTGCTTTATAGAATGGGCACTACGTGGTTATTTCATGGTGGTTGACTGACTTCTACTAACATTTTTATTCTAATTTTGTTTCAGACCATATAAGTCATGTTTGAATCACTTGATTTAATATCCTGGTCTTAATAATATCAGATATTGTTTCCTTGGTGATTCTCCAGAGCACATAAAGCGGGCATCACATAGAGATAGTGAGAGCCTTATTGAGGATTCGAACATCTAGCTATTGTGTCAGGCAGAAGCAAAAACTTCAAAAAATACTTATATGGTCTTCTATCTAGTACCTAGGTAAAAGTACGTTTAAATGCCGTTGGCATTAAAGATTTATACAAGTTGAAGTAGTTTAAGTAGTTCAAATTGAATTTGAAGTAAAAGTTGAAGTTGAAGTAGTGAAAGTAGTACTTGTTTATATAATGGGCACAACGTGGTTATTATACGGGTCGTGAAGGTTAACGACCACGTTTTTGTGACATTTAGGAATTAAGACGATAACGACATGTTGGAATAACCTGACTCTAAGTCGTTAACTGAACAGTTTCAGAAAAATTCATGATAATTCTTCGAATTTGTAAAACTGAAACAACATACAGAACGCTGGAAGGGGGTAGTGAGGAGCCAAAATACTCGTCGCTGTGTCACGCAGCAGCAGAAACATCAGCGAAACACGTGTGTGTATTTACATAGTACGTATTATGGAAGGGTGGTTTAATTTGTTTTTTCATATAAGGTTCATACGGCTTGTAGTACTACCTGTTATTAGAATGGGTATTACGTGTGTATTCCACAGCGGTTGTTGTGTTACATTAAAATGTATTTTGAAATTTCAGGTCTGACCATATAAACGCATGTCCAGGTCACCTGACCCCATTTCCAGAACTAAATAATTTTAGAAATATTTTTCGCCGCTCGTTTTCCGGTTTCCATAAAGCATAAATTGCATAGGGAGCGGCGCAAGAGCCATTAAGAATTCTAAACCTTGGTTTCTGTGTCTTCGATTCACTTTTCGTTGAAATTGTCGGTCTGACCCTGACACGTCACGTACGTAACACCTGAGTCCAGGTCCTTAACTTAATCATTTCACAAATCATTTCGCCTATTATTCTCTGGAGTCAATATACCACAAACCGCATTTAGAAAACTGGGGGACCCACTGAAGAGCCGAACCCCTCATTCGTATCTCATTGAAATTTCGGGTCTGACCTTCAAAAGTCATTCCAATTAACCTGACTCCATGTCCTGCACATAATAATTTCAGAAGTTAGTTCACCGTTGCTGTGTCACTCAGCAGCAGAAACTTTAGCGAAACAAGTATTTAAGATTTTACCTAGCACCTTTGTCTGAATAACGTTGAAATTTACATGACATATAAGGTTCATAATAGTTGAAGTAGTACTTTTATGAATGGACATTACGTAGATATTCTTAAGTTGTTGATTGGTTTAGGCCATTTTTTTATTTAAATTAAAGATCTGAGTCGAAAAGCCATGGCCTGCACCAAATTATTTCAGAAATAATTTCCCTGATAATTCTCCGGAGGTTTTGTAAGAGAAACCACAAAGACAGCTTTGGGGACACATAGAGGAGCTACAGCAATCAGCAGCAGACAGATCGGAAGTACAACAAAAAAATTGATCAAATTTGTTTCACACAAGTTGAATTATTACTTGTGTGAAGAATGGGCATAACGTGGCTATTCCACAGTAGTAGATTGACTTCAAACCTAATGTTCACTCAAATCACGCGATGAACCCCAAGAATCATAGTTTCACATAATAATTTAATAAATGATTACTAGGTTTGTTCTCTGGAGCCCTCATGTATTAAAAGGAACGATAATGGTATGTGACTCAAATAGGAGTGGATTTCCTCATTGCTGCGTCATGCATCGACAGAAGCCTCGGTGAACCCTTCTCTGGTCTTTTTTCGAGTACCTATCTCGAGAATGCCGTCTAAATTATTTGCCATATAGGATTCATACTACGTGTATCATCACTTATTTTTTGTATGGGCATAAAATTATAATTCCAGATGGAATTATTGTCTTCTATTCAAATGCTGATTGGAACGTCGTGTAGGACCCTTACAAGTGATGTCTTAATCACCGGAATCCATGCCCTGTACTTACGTATTTCAGAAATTATTTCCCAAACCTTTCCCTTGAATCCAAATACCAGAGACCTCTGCGAGACTTACTGAGTAGTCATAGCCCTCCTTGCTGCTTCATGCAGTTTTGACCGAAAAAAATGCATGTCTGGATAACTGGACTCAATGTTCTGTATTTAAATCATATCAAGATCTTTTGAATGCATGTCCAGCAAAACCTCATTTCAGAAATACTTTGTTCAATCAAAGTCTGTAGTTTTTCGATCAGATATGGCATATATACAGTTTGTGGACTGTCGGCGCCGTACTCGAGTGCATGTTTGTGTTTCCAGTCCCAGCTGGTAGTCAGGGTTATGATTGGCTGAATGAAGGCAGAATAAGCCCGAAACAGACCGTATCAATCTACCCATATTCTCTGTCGTGTCTCCTCTCTGCAATTATAACTTGGCCGACTTCGGCCTGGTAATTGGTTGCCTGTTCGTGACCTTTGCCACCCATACGGAGCTTTTGTTTCGGGAAGCCACTAGATCGGTGTGCGCCTATTCCTGTTTGAATAAATACCCGATCTGCAGCGACAGAGAATGACAGGTGGTGAGGCACTGATGAACTTCGGTTCGATGAAGTGCTTATGACCCATCTGCTGGACCCAGTTTGTGGACTGTCGGCGCCGTACTCGAGTGCATGTTTGCATCCAAAAGTGTTGACTTCATCAGTGTCTAATCCAGATAAATCAAAGCAGTACTCTGGGTGTTGGGGTAAGAGAGGCAGGCGTTTTCAATAGCTATTCTCGGTTAATGCCGGTTGAAATTGAGGTTCATGCCACTGGTTCGGGGGATTATCAAGCTTTCGGACGAATATTAACTTAAACGGAGAAAATTTCCGTCCAAAATGGTTGTCTCCCTCAGAGTCTTAGCAAACTACCCCCATGCAGCGAAGCAGGAAGTGTGGCGTGTGGGTAAGCGAGGCAGTGTTCTTCAAATGCTCATCGGTAACTGCCGGAGAGATTAAACGATTTGAGCTGGATGCACCTGGTTCTGTCGCATAAACAACCGTCGGGATGAACATTAACAAATCCGAAGCATGATTTCGTCCACGGTGACACAAAATACGCTGATGCCGGAGCCGGGAATGAGACCGCCGGGGGGAGTGAAGCGATAGCCAGGGGTCCTTCAACCATGCACGTTTTAACCGACATCAAAGCGGCCGAATTAAGGTGGGCCAACGCCACCCTTTGGTTTGTGCATTGGCCTTGATAGCTTTTCGATGCACTTTGGAAGAATAATGTCAAAATTGACAGTTTGATATGCCGGTGAATGTAAACGAATTGAGGTGCATGCCCCGGGTATGGTCACATAAACACGCATTGTGATAAAGATTAACAAAGTAAGTGCATGATTCCATCCAAAATGGTTTTCTTCACCGGAGGCTCATCAAACTACCCTGATGCCGCGGACCTGAAAGTGGAGGGAGATGCAAAATAAGGTGCACACCAATGGGAAAATATAATCTTTAATGCACGAGATTTCGAAACTGCTGTGTAAACTCGTCGTCAAAGTTTGGGATGTGTACAGGAACAATTCCCCTTTAACTGTGTCCTACAGAGTATTCTACAGTTGGATGTTGTTAGTGCCAATACGCGTTTAGCGTATTTTGTCATCCCCTTGATATTGGCTGTGCACGTTTGACTTTTTCCTTGAGAATTTTCTATGTAGCATCTAAAAGGAAGTATTTCCTTTCTGCCTGATAACTTTTGTCCTTAGAGCAGTGTATGTTGTATCGATTTAGGACACTGTAGACAGAACTCTATTTGTGAGAGACGAGGTGGTTACTCTCAAAGAGCAGGATAAGTTTCTTTGCGCTCCATCAGGTTTCGTTGAACGAGGATATCCAGAAATGGGAGTTTTCCAACAGCTTCTGTATCAAGTGTGAATTCTATACCTGGAAAAGCAGAGTTCGACAAATCTGCCATCAACGTAGCGCAGTCCTAATTTGGTTTAACTGTAGGAAGAGCTATCGATTCCAATTTCTGCATTATGAATTCAGCCAGAACACCCGATGTGGGCAATGCCCAAGGAGCTCATTTAAGTGGTTGATTACTTTCGCCTGATGAGAAAGAGTTAGTTTCTAGACAATGATCTAGTGGTTGGAGTTAAGCGTCGGCAGGCGCGTCAGTGATGTAGGTCTACAGTAGTTCCTCAGTTCAGGCTCTCGATAATCCAGAGTAATCTAATGAAACCATTATTTTGTGAGGTTTAAATTGTAATCATTTTTGTTTGTCTAGAAAAAATTCAGAATATTCAAAGGAGTCCTCGGAGTTCTGTGTAAGTGGATATAGTAAAGGCAATAGTTAATTTAATATCATATATTTGGGTGAACCGATTTAGGTGACTTTCGATTGCCGTACGGTACCAATTCTGTAAATTTTTAGATATCCATAAATTTTGAAAAATTACGTGCTCTTGTTTGAATGCTTTAGAAAGCAATCCTGAGATCAATTTTTTTCCCGTAAGACGTTTCATATTTATTGCAGTTTGATTTTTTTTGATTTTTTAAGGTTCGCAGAAAGAAGATTTAATGTAGCATCACTTTTAAGCGTGAGGCCTTCTCTTTGTTGTCTGTTTTGTAAAGGATTGAGGTGGCGTCTAATTAATCCACCGGTAATATAATGATGTTCTTGTCTTGGTTAAGTGCATTTAGTGCCTTCCTTTTCTCGTAAGATAATGTTGAGTGCTTACTTCTGTTCTTTAAGACATGCCCTTAGCTGCTGCGAATTGTGATATGCTCTTCTTTTGTAAGACGATAGGAAGGATTTGTAGCTGTCAGGGAATCCAAAATCATTGGAATACGACGAATGCTTCTTCATTTCTTTCCACCGCACATCAAAGGATGAGGTAGTGGGGAACATGAAGGATTTCCATTGGTGCACTCAAGACTGGCTGGCAGAAGCTTCTAATGTTTCTTGCAAACGCTGACCTAGGGGATTGTTGTACTTTGATAGGAAATTTAACTTACTCTTTCGGATAAGCGCAGACTACTGTGCCCAAAAACCCATGCTTAACGGGAGAAATAACTTCAGTAAATGATGTTCTTGTCTTGTTTAAGTGCATTTAGTGCCTTTCTTTTCTCGTAAGATAATGTTTAGTGCTTATTTCTGTTCTTCAGGACATGCCCGTAGCTGTTGCTATTTACGAACTGGTCTTCTTCTTCTTCTGTTGACGAAAGGATGCATTCGGCGGTAGCAAGAAGTCAGGGTTATTGGAATCCGACGGATTGTAATTCATTTCTTTGCAAACCATGTTTTACTTCTGTTTTTGTAATGTTCAGGTGCTCGTAGTATCACTGTGAATTTGAGATTTACTATTTCTGAGACAAGCGTAATGGTTTCATGTGGAGTTTCAAATAGGTGTGTAGAGAGTCCATCTTGATAAATCTGCATGTTTGATTCTTTTGGTTCTTTGAATTTACTCAATTGATAACATGCATGTGTCGAAATATTTGAAAGCCCTGGGATGCCTTTACTTTTACTTTTACCCTCACCGATTTCGGTAGAATTCATTTTTCTCGATACAAGTGTTTTTTTACACATCCCATAGTCTGATGATGAGATGGGGAATCAGTTTCGAAAAATACGCATTAATATATGTTTTTTTCCCCAAATAATTTTTATCACTTCTAATTAACTGTTTTGGGATGTCCATATTTCAATACTTAGGAACGAACTTATAGCGGAGTGTTTTGCTTTATACACGGTGATGGGATTAGTGTGCAATTCGCAAAAGTTTAACGCAAGAAAAATTGTTATTGCACACTGCTGTGGAGAGAGAATTATTCTACCGTGGTCGATAAGGATAAAACTGGCAATAAACGCATCTCAGGGCATATAAGCACTATGCGCTATGGACATCAAATGCTAGGATCATTCATAACAGATTAATATTATCGCGACATCTAGTGCGGCATGATAGATAGACAAAAGGCGCTTCAAAGGCACCTCCATTTAGCCGTTCAAATGTCTGTTAAACCAGAAAAGTCTCTGGAGTGCTGCGATCACAGACAGGTAATCTTACCTTAAACCATAATATTCAGCGCATTAATGATGCAAGATCAATCGTATGCCGATTTTTTAAATTCGAATTGTTGACTTGAATCAGCTGCAGAGATTTATTAAGCACATCAAATTAAGTGACAGATGTCACGCTGCTGTATATTGGCTGACTTTTTTCGTCTGATACATTTTAGAAAAGCATATATCAGTGGATATGACTGTCTATGGAATACGTATATGAACACGACAAACTAATATAAACTCAATACTTTCTACATAAAGCTACAGGATACGGATAACTTAGAGGCAGTAGATCTCCCATTACGTATGAAATCTCCACGGAGGAAGTTTCATAAAAGCGATCTTAATCCACAGCACTTGCAACAAGTGGGCAAATATCTTCTTCGAAAGTTTCGTTTACTGCAAATTCGTTAGGGCAGATGCCAGTCCGAACGAATTTCAATACGCCTAAAACCTTTTCTATCGTGCAACATTGAAGAGTCTATAAAAGAATTTTAACTCCCTATTGTATCTCCTAACATCAATTAAATAACAATATATCTTCTTGTTCAGAATACCAGTTGGCGAACATTCGTGTGCTTTCAATAAATTCTCGTTGGTCCATTACATTTGTCGACGGATGAGTTACCGGGGTACCTGCAGGATATTCATTGGTGTGCACAAGACTGGCTTCCACAAACCGGATGGTAGTCGCTTCTGATGTTTATTGAAAGCGCTGATCCAGTGAATTATTGTAGTTTGATAGGAAGTTTTCCTTATTCTTTTGGATTGACGCGTGCTAGTGTGACCAGTACACCATGCTTCACGGGAGAAAGAACTGTTCTCGGTTAAAGAAAATACAATAAACCTGAGCAGCGGAAGTCGGAGCCAATGGGAAGAGAATTACTTAGGAAGTGCCCAGACGGAAATCGTCCAAATCGGAACCAGCTAAGGTGATTGCGAATTGAGCCACTCGGAAACACCGGAAGTCGCGTAAGCACGCAAGCCAAAAGGAAAAAAATAAAAGTGGGAAACAGCGAAAGCATCCCACAGGCCATGTAATATAAAGCAAAAACCTTATCTTATAAGCACACCAGACCCACACACAAACTGAAACGCTGTTGAAAACCTCTAATTACCGGAGGAAACTAAGTGCTCTAGTGAAACTAGAGCAACACGTGACCGGACTTACCAGAGGGCATTCAGAGGACAGAAACGTTAGCATGTAAAGCCACCGATACAAGCGACTGAGCTGGTGGAAGGCGGCTGTTATAAGGTTATGGAGCATAATTTCCGGAGAAGGGTTAAGAGCGAAGGACAAGGGGGTGCAAAGGGAAGGAGGGATATTTAATACCATCCGCCAGGCCATTTAAAACCTAACCACAGAAAGAAAGGCCACCCTACCTAATAGCCCCTTTCAAATATCTTTCAAACAGAGACGTTGTTTCTACATCTGACACCCAATGATATGATAAAAACTAGGCAAGCAACACGAACGAATGATTAAGCATAACAGAAGTTACCAAGGGATGGCTACAGAGCTGGTGGAACCGAGAAATACCTTTTGGCCAAGAAAGAATGTCTATGTAAAAACAGCTGTTATCTGGTTACCGAACACACTGGCAGCAGGAGAGTAAGAAGATGAAAAGGGGACGGTGAAATCGTAGGCAGTGGTACCCACACAAGCCACTCAATGCATTGCGAGTGCAATGAAACCATACAAACCCCCCAAAAGATCCGCTAAATCCACTCGCAAATCAAGACGCTATCCCTACTCAAACCCCTCAGCAGGACATTGAGAACTGGCTTATCGAGCAGACCGTATAACCGCACGCCGCAGCGAGAGGCAAAACAACAGCTGCACCAACTTATCCGCATTTGATGCATTTTTTTCTAAATCCCAGCATTCATAGCGTGACATGAGCATAAACCAAATGCGGCCGCACGCATAACCGAAAAGAACAGTGGGCAGCAGCACCTCTGATCCAAAATCCCGACACCATTACCGAAACCTTGGCCTAGCCAAGCCCGCATGAATGCAGCGCTGCGCATCATAGTTGGAGGCCTACTACAAAGGGCACCTTACCGAAATTTGTAACCAATGGAAGCCCTTAAGGGCTTTTCTAGCACGTTATCGCCCCCAACTTACCTTGAACATGGTCGAAGACGACTTAACACAGGACCGAGCATCCCACCAAACATAACACCAACAACAGCACTCAACCCATAAGCCAGTACAGTGAAAATCTCTCGTAGCCAGCCCAGATAGTAGAAAAGCAAACCAAACAACTTTTGCGACGGTGAACCAGGAACTGAGAACCAAAACGAAAAATCCTGAGATCCTTAAACTGTTC